>RSEE01000090.1:0-288978 GCA_003971905.1 Moniliella sp. 'wahieum' | reverse complement strand
GTATAGGGCACATACCGTGTTCGGAAAAGCGAATCGCCCGTGATCCATCCGTCAATTCCAATGTCTTGGCCGACGACGGCAAAGACACACTGGCCATTGTTGTCCTTACCGTACGCTGTGGCTTCGTTCAGGTAAATGGTCTTGGAGCCAAAGGTCATGCCCACCTTGGCGGGGGAAGCACAGTCAAAGGTAGCCATGACCTGGCCCTGCTCTTCCTGGGTCTCGAGTCCGAGCGACTGGTACAGTGCTTGGCCTGGCTCGTGGGGGCTATAAAACACAAAAGCCGTCAAGGACGAGGTGGTTAATATCCCTTTTAGCATCGAGGAGACCCTCAGGCAAAAAGACGAAGAGAAGATACGCACCAACAATCAGCGTCGTGCCCGAGTCAATGATGGCCGAAATGGACTGATCGTTAATCTTGCCATCGACGGTCCAGTAGGCAGCCTCGGTCACCGGCACATACTCGGCTGTGGAGCTAATGGATCCGAGCGTCATGGACGATGCCGAGTGCTTGCGCAGCTTGATGGTGAACCCTTCCTGGTCCAACCCGCCCGACTTGATGAGCGACTGGAAAAAGGGCTCCTTCTGTTTAAAGGAGCAGAGGGACGGGAAGCCCATGCCGCTGACCCTGGCTGTTGCCCTCGTTGTTGAGGAACGTCTGCTTGGACCGACCAATGTACGCCTTTTGGCCGACACTCCGCCAATGGAGAGCTTGTCCGAGTACACCTCCCAGAGGCAGTGGTTCCGTCGCCGTAGGAGTTGCTGAACGTGGTGCCGTGTCCTTGGAGGAGGATGACTTGGAGGGAGAGTAGGCACTGGGGTTGACGAGCGTGTCGGAGCTGCCCGTGTCAAAGTCTGAATCACAGAGAAACCACACAGTCAGGATCCCACGGAAATTCAAATACATGACCATCGACTGGTAGGACGCTATTTTGCAGAGCAAGAAAGAGAAACGTACCAAGCTGGATCGTCTGCCACCCCACTGAGCCGGACCGGTCCACAGCGCGCCATTCTCCTGCACACTGAGGGGAACGTTTCCCGTGCCGCGACGGACGAGGTGGGTAGCATCACGAGCATGCTTGTGGCCAACATTGCGCTCGTAGTTGCTCAGTCCAGCGCATACTTGGTGCGCAGACGCATAAGCTCTTGGGAGAGTTTGCTCTTGTCCACAACGCCGTCGGTCAAGATGCTGCGCTCTTCGTTGCGCGTCAGAGGCATGGTCACCGAGCGACGGTGGGCCGAGGGCGAGGGAGCAGCCAGGGTGCCGGTGGCGCCCAGCGCCATGGCCAGAAAAACGAGACCGTTCGAAAGTTGCATGCTGGAGAAAGGGGGAGAAGCGTGGGTTGGGTAAGGAGGTGGTAAGGAGGTGGGCGAGAAAGAGAGGGGGGGGGGGTGGTGGAGGACGTACCAACGATGATGATTTTGGCGGGCTTTATATTGGGCAGGGTAAATGGGACGCGAATGCGCCGCTGTGAGGGTCATATTACGCCAAGCACAAAGGGGCACTTGAGGCATGGGAATCAGTGGTAAGTGTGGGTTCACGTCTCTAACATCCTGGTGTGATAGCCGAGACATGATGGCATGCGGGCGCCAACGTCTTGGCCCACCACCCATAGAGGGTCCATCAAAGAGTTAGGCTGACGCATGCTGTCATAGAGCCTACTTACTATGGAGAATCGGTCCTGAGAGAAGCAGTGACATGTGGAGACTCCATACTGTTATGCTTTTCGTTGTCCCGCTCGCAACATATACTATGCGTATTCGTCGAGTCGGAGACCCCATCTCCGCCCTGATGGTGTATATTAGGAGCATATAGTAGAAGTAACACAGGAACGGGGTGTATGGCATATGGTTCCAGGCTTGGCATTCAAGTGGATGATGATGCTATGCCCTATGATGAGAGACTAAGGTTCAGCAGCCTCACATGTATCTGTGTGCATCCAACACACACGTGGACATATTCGAATGTTTTGCTACACGGCGGGGCCACACATTCCAGTTGTGCGTCAGGTGGCGAGAATGCACCATCGTATCTGTGGCTTTGTTGGCTTCGAACCTTGAAATGACTTTTGCAATAACAGGTGCACCATCAATGGCTGTTCACGTACATGTGGTGGTGAGAGAGTACTACGAGAGAGGCGCGAGAGGACAAGGGTGTCTGCGAGGGAGAGATATAGATCGAGATCATTATGCCAAGATCACAGAAATCAGATGCATGGCCATGTGCTGTGTGTACTCAGTGTGTGTTGACCAAAGCCGTTCAGATCGTTCAGACAAAGTTCGACCGAGGGAGATGGGGTCGAAGGTGCAGCGACATATACATCTCTGTACTTTTGTCTGCTATACAAACGTTGAACGTTAAACGTCAATGCATTTTAACAGGTTTTAACGCTCGAAACATTCAACACACCACACCTTGCCAAGACCTTTGACGTGAGCAGCTCCTTGTGGGCTCTTCTGAGTGAGCACAACAATGCATATGGTTGATGGCCGCTACCCATGCTGAAAACGAGTGTCGCGTGTACAGCGGGTAGCATGTCGCATGTCGTATGTCACCGGGGTCACCGTCACCGTCACCACACACGCTCTCCTTGCTTCCCTCCGTCGTGGCGGTTATTGAGAGGAACACAGGTGCCTCTGGCCCCTACCAGCCGAGCAGCCCCAGCAGGTGCAGACTGGCCTCGTGCGGTTGAGCGCCACGCGAGATTCTCCACATGGTATAGCTGTGTCGGTGGCTTCACGGGTTAATTAAACGCTACGTTAAACGTTAAACGTTAAATAGCCAAGGCTAGGCACCAGTTTCTCTTCCGTAGCGAGCTTGGCACTCGCCAACCTTATTGGTTGCCTCTCGTCGAAGTCTTTGGCCTCAGTTCATCAATGTCAACGTGACATGCATGCCAACGTTCAACACGCTTCAGATCTAGGCCTCTCAGCTTGTCTGATGGATCAGGATGATCGACTCTGATCTCATAGATCCCATATCTCATCATCGATCTCATTCATCACCGGCATCGCAGAGACTACATGACGAAGACCCCAGTATCCATCGGTCCATCAACGCCTGAGCTGCAACAACTGCAACCCATCACCTACAGAGCCACTTTCTTTCTCGAGCTTGGATTGGTGGCATTTTGATCACATTGATCCTAGCATGCGCGACAATCCTTCCTTCTCACCAGCCCCTCGTTTTCCTCGTTTCCATATAGGCAACCATGTTTTCCTTTCGTAGGTTTCCAATGGATGTCCTCGGCTCCAGCTTGATTTCAGAGGGGTAGATGTTGCATCCATATCATTGACAGAGCTTAAGGCTGGGACAGGGAAACGCTATGTCTAAACCGACCGTTCATCTTGCGGGGTTACTTGGTGCGCCACCAACGTTAAAGAACCAGGGGGATCGCCAGGTATCTCAGGACCCTCCGGTCTCGCCATCCGGTCCCGTACCCAAAAGCGCGTGTGGACAAGATCGATGAACGTGGATGACATTCAAGCGAGGAACCATTTCCATTGAGACTCAGAAGCCAAATCCTTCCAATGCGCAAACATCTTGCCAGCTGTCTTGGTGCGTATCCTCGCATCGTCAAAACCAGGGGGGAAACGGCTCTTGAGTGCGTCCCTGGTACTTGGCGTTTTGTCGCATTCTGCTGTTCCAGCAGCCGAAGCAGCTCCTTTTCCCGGCGTCCCAAAGGTGTCGCAGTGCTCTTCTATGCCCCACCTCCGGTACGGCAGATGTTTTTGAAATTTGGGTTTTAGAAATCCAAAAAAGTGGTCAATATGAGGCTTGAACTCATGACCTTGGCATTACCAACACTCCTGGAAGGACATATTAGTACCACGCTCTGACCAACTGAGCTAATCGACCATTATTGCTTTGGGGTACACCAATTGTCCTCTTCCTACCCACATGACAAACGTCCGACTAATGTGTCCATCCATCCGATTCACGTGGGTAACAAGTCAGGTGCCGGATGTATACAGAGGGTTGCGAGGTACATATATCGGATGTGGGAGCAAGGGCCTGCAAGAGATTGGAATAGAGCCAAAGGAGAGACAGAAAGGGTGTAGGGGACGATGCGCCTTGCCAATGTCCAAGGAGAAAGGGAATCTAGAATTCGTGATCGAGTCCGTCGTTGGGGACAACCCGAGCGTTATAGGGTTGGTTCCGAGCCGAAGAGGGGCCTTGGGGGGAACCGGGGCCCACCGCCCTGCAGTTCACGGTCCAATGCGTCGCCCGAGCCGGCCCAGGCGCGAGGCATGCGTGCTTCCGCTCGAAGTGGATAGAGAAGAGCGAGAAAACCGGTAACGTTCAGCATACTGCTGTTGCAACGGCACCCGTTTCTTATTGGTCCTGCGAGGCTTGTCCAGCCCGTACTCTGGCCCGCCGCCGGAGCCACTGCCATGGGACCGATATCGTTGAACGTCCTCCTCGCCGTCGATCCAGGCCCCGGTCACAGGGTCCTTCTTGCCGCTGGGAGCCGGATCGCGAGCAATCTTACTGCGGGCAAACCGGTCCGCGTTCTTTCAGAGATCAAGTCGTCGTCCCAGTCGCGACCCTGGGAGCCATCGGGTCGGCGTTCCACGGCGCCGGAGGCAGACCCGAGACGCGGGGATGCTCCCGCATTGTCTTGCCCGAAACGGGATCGACAATCACCTCCTCATTCTCCCAGCGCTGACGGTCATGGTGCGAGTAGCCCCCGACGGTTCCCTCATCTTCGTACTTACTGGCCCATTGGCGCTTCTGGGCCTTGGCGGCGACGTAATCGGCGACGAGGCCAGCGCGTACGGCCCATCCGGGGAGTGGGCCTTGTTGCTATTGTTGCGGATGTTTTGGATCCAAAAGTTGTGGCCGTGGCCAGGATGTAGCCGCAGCAGGTGAGGATCACATTGGTGAAAAAGTCCAGGCCGATCCCAAAGCGCACGGCGACCGCGAGCGGAGGCAAGATCCAGCCACATACGATGATTAGACCCGTGTACCAATGGTGGCGCTTCAGCGGCGTGGCCGCACGCTTGCCGCGGCGGTAGTTGACCGTCTGGCGCGTGGGGTAGGCTGGCGCAGGACGCCCGTCGGCATGGTGGTCGGATGGAGAAACGGAGAAACGGTGGAGATGGAGGAGGGGGGAGAGGAGGGCAGGCGGACGCGGCCGGGGGCGATAATAACAAAGGAGGGTGCTGGCTGTCGGTGAGCGAACGCTGAACGGAGGTGGGTCGGCTTGGCGGTGAGCAGCAGGGCGGAGGGGCGTGGGGGCAGTGTCCACGGCGTGGAGGGGAGGGGCGGCAGCACAGGGGCGGTGGCGTAGAACAGCAGTGGATGGGTGGCAGGCATCTCCACGCGTCTGCACTGCCCCCTGCATCGGGCCAATGCGACCTGCTGCAGCTGCGGCGCGCGGGATAGGAGGGGCGAGAGTGCCTTGGTGCGGGCACCTAGGCGGTCATTGGTTGGATGCGCTGCGCCGCACCGCACCAGCCTGCCCCTGCGATCTGCATCCCTTTTGTGTCCAGCGCCACACGTGACGCCGCCCTCACACGTCACGCGTCACACGTCGACGTTACTGGCCAGGCACGGTGCGACTGTGTTCCACGATCATGGATCACGTCGATCACGGTCACCGATTGGGGGCGCGACGGCTGCGACGGCTGCGACGGCGCTGCGTTGTCGAATGCGCTGGTGTGGGGCAAAAACGCAAGGTTCTGGTCGACTGCCTTTGCTACAACCCCTTGTCCGCAACTCACAGCACTACGCCATACTCACTCAGTGGGATGCACAGCGGCCGTCGCCTGTAGTACCACAGCCACGCATCACAGTTGTGCACCGCCGCGCGCCCCTCCCTCTGGACAGACTACTAGCGACCGTCGTCATCGCGGCCCCGCTGGTCCTGATAGCGATCCCAGCCCTATAGTGCTCCCCATGGCAGTGCTGCGACCGTCGATAATGATCGACGGCCAGAAACGCGCAAGCACGTGAGCTGTTGTGACGTGGAGAGATACCTTCCCCAGACGGATTTCCGGTGCGACGCTGGGCACAAGAGGCCACTGCCTGCCACTGTTGCTCTGATCCGTTTTTTTAATTGTGCTCCACTGTGTTCGCTTCCACTCCTGTCTTGTCTCCACCACCAACACCACGTCCACTCTGGCATCGCTTCCACTCGGTATTTGGTCCACCCTCGGTGCTCGTGCCAATCAGCTGCTTATAGCTCTGTCAATTAGTCGTGATCATCTGTGTGCGTTGGCCTGTTGGTCACGGGCGTAAAACTAAAAGCTGTCGGTGCATCACAGCCCGGCGCCTCTCAGTCTTCTCATGTCAGATCTCTAGCTTTCTCAAGAGGCACGCCTGGCAGGCCCTTCTTTTCTGATTTGTGCCCCATGGCCAACTGTGCCCGCAATAAACTGAAAGAGCAAAGGGGGCTCAGGCAGGCTCAGGCAGGCTCAGGCAGGCTCAGGCAGGCTCAGGCAGGCTCAGGCAGGCTCAGGCGGATGGAGAAGTACTGATGACATGACACGCGACCATGAACAAGTAGAGACGTTGATTTCCACATTGAATCCATATCATTGACAGAGCTTAAGGCTGGGACAGGGGAACGGAACCCTTCATCTCGCGGGGGTTACTTGGAAGCGCCACCAAGATTAAGGATTCCACGTCTCAAAAAACAGCTCTTTACAATTGAATATTTACCCCGCCTCCCCCCCGAATTGCTATGATCGATGATCGATGCGCGAAACACCCTATACTAACCAACCGACGCGTGCCGAAGAAAAGCTGCGCCGCAAGAATGTGCAGGAGAGCGTCTTGGGGTGAACCGGTGAAGCTGAAGCAGGGTGTGGGTGTGGGTGTGGTGTGGGTGTGGCTATGGGTGGTGCTGATGAAGTGCTGCTCGCGCATTGGCGCAACATGCCGTCCGGCTGGGCATTGCATAGCTCTGCTGCCACGACCCAAGAGCAACGGGTGAGCTGGAGGGATGAACACTTCTACAGTGCTGCCATGCCAGCTGGCGTGCGAGGTACGGCACCATGGATGCGGGAAGTGCCGATGCGTGAGGCGCGTGGGAAGCAGGCGTGGGAGCAGCCTGGACCAGCATGCCGAACCACCCGCCTGCGAGCATGTGCACTGCTACACACGTTAGGTGGGCGCGACCGCGACATGCGACAGCGCACATCCACCACACCCACACTGGCCTCCTGCCCCACTCCCGCGGAGCCCCCGGCCACCTGATCGCCCCTCTCGGAAGGCAGGCACTCGGTCACTCAGTAACGCACCACTCAGCCTGGCCACTGAGACTCCCTGGTACTCACAACTCCCAACTCCCAATAACTCACCCCGTTGTGGCACTCCTCTCAGGACCTCAGTGCTCCCCCGCACCCTCCGAGCATGCGGAGCTGCGACGTGCTGCTCCCGCGTCCTCCCCACACTCGCCCTCTTCCCCCCCGTGCCGATCCTCGCGCCCCCCAACGCCATCTGCATCATGCATCGCCTCTCATTCCCCAGGCATCATTAATCATTAATCATTGGCCATGCCCCTACACAGCACATGTTATTGTCCATCGTCTGTCTCGCTCTCCCTTTCCTCTCTCCTCCCTGTTCTCTGCCCCCACCTCGCCAGCTTCCCGTTGCCCCTCCCCCCACGCGCTCTCTACCCATCATGTCCCGCCCCCTTCGCCCTGCCCGGCTGTGCGCCGCCCGCCTGGCCGTGCTGGCCATTACCACCCTGCTCCTGCCCACCCTCGCCGCCGCCCGACATCTGACCCGGGTCAGCCTTGCGCCGCAAGCGAAGGCGAGCCACGCCGGGGCGAACCTATCGGCTGTGCTGCTGCCGTCGTACGCTGGGGTGGGAATTGAGCCGAGCAACCTGCCTGCGATTGTAGGGACCGACTCGGTGAATGCGCTGACGTACGGCTGCCTTGCCGCCCTACAAAACCTGACGGGCACCCCGCCGCATCTGCGTCTGGGGGGCAACACGGGCGACATGGCGTTGTGGAACGCGACGGCGGACGGGTACGGGTACACGAACAACGCATCCTCTTCAGCGCCCAGTTCCAGTCTGTACTTTGGACCGGGTCTGTTCCAGGCGATTGACCGGCTGCCGCCGCACACGCCCATCACGCTCGGCCTCAACTTGGCGTACAATGGGTCGGATGCGACGGAGCGAATTGTCGAGGCGGCCAGTGCCGCACTGCAGCATCTGACGCACGTCAAGCTCGTCGGGTTTGAAATTGGCAACGAGCCGGATCTGTACGTGACCAACCATTACGCGCGCCGGGCTACTCGGAGGAAATGTACGGCTCTGAATGGATTGCGCGCGTCAAGGCCATCCATCAGCATGCGCTCTTGCCCCTGGCAAACCGGCGGCCATGTTTGAGGCAGCTGTGACAGCCACCACGGCCAACAAGAATGGCCACCCGTACCGCGTGGCCAACTTGACCCGCGACACGAGTGGAGTGGGGTACAACAACAGTATGTTTGTTGCGGCCTGGTCGCAGCACGATTATGTACGTTTTGTTTGTTCCCCGTGGCACAGAGAGCCGGGTTGGAGAAGAGGGGAGGCAACTGACCTTTTGTGTGGTTTTGTCGTGCGGTATATGCACGGATACATATATGCGCGATCCATCCGATCTCCTATACTCTAGTTATACTACGAGCACGTGTCCGACTTCCCCATCACGTCCAACTGGATGCTCTCGCTGCCCAACACGGTAACGCAGCTGTACGAGTGGCAACAGGAGTCGTACCAGGCCGTGGCGACGGGCAAGCCGTACTACCTCCGTGAGATGGGTTCGATCGGACCCGAGGGGATCAAAGGCATCTCCGACACGTTTGCGAATACGTTGTGGCTGTTCAACCTGTTCTTGTATGCGGCGACGGTGCAGGTGGGATCGGTGCAGATCCACATGACCCAGACCTCGTACAGCGCGCCGTGGCAGCCGGTCGTGATGGACAATACTGATCCGCACGTGCGTTCCTCGTTTTATGCGTTTGCAGCGTTGGCCCAGCTGATCGGGGACCGGTGCACGACGCGTGTCGCGCCCATTACGCTGCCGTCGGACGTGCCGCAGCGCTACGCGCCGCGCTTGGCCGCCTATGCCATCTATACTGCTGACGCCATTTCGGGCATCGCCTTGATCAACACCCATCCCCGCAACACCACCTCTTCCTCCAACCACACCGTTTCGTTCGGGATCAGCCTGCCTACGCTGGCGAACCGGACGTGGTACCTGTCCACCCTCGAGGCCCCCGGTACCGATGCCAAACAACACCACCTGGAACGGGCTGTCGTACGAGACGTTGCCGAATGCACAAGCGCACCAGGTCAAGGCGACTGGCAAACAGTTGGTTTCCGACGACCAGGGCTTGGTCCACGTGCACGTTCCCGATGGTTCGGCGCCGTGCTCAACTTGGACTTTGTGCTGGGCAGCCAACGGGGAGACAACTCCACTGGCTCCAGCTCCAGCTCGGACTGTGCTGCAGTAACGCGCAACGGGCACTACTCGACGCAACAGCGCCGCGAAAACCGTGCGCTGGCGCATGCGCACGCTGCATCGTATCCCCGGCGTGCACGGAGCATTGGAGGCCATCGTGCGTAGCGCCTTGCCCAACTGTGTGTGGCGTTGGCAGGGTAGCGTGAAGCGCGTTGGACCTTGGTGTGGTGCTTGGCGCGTTGCTTGGTGGCCCATCAGCTCATCTATCTCAGTTTATATGGATATCCTGCATTCCCCTCTACACGCGCCCAACTAAGTTCAATGTAGAGGAGTGGCGCGCATCGCGTAGAGAAGGAAGGGCTACCCTCTTGGCTCTTGACATGCTCAGTGTTATACACACTCTCTGTGCTCTCTGGAGGAGGCCGAGGGTTGATGGAAGATGGCTGGGGAGAGAAGAACGCCGGGGAAGCACACCGCGTTTTGGCTAGCACGTGGGCTGCATGCCGATGGGCAGGATTCGGCGCACGACACTGTCGGATGAACGATAGTATATGATCCTCGGCACCACTCCCTCTGTCTATGATAGCACGCACCCGTACGGGACTCATGACCTACCTAACCCACTCGACTCACCTGACCCACCTCGAGCCGAGCACGGTAAAAACCGAAGCACTCTCGATTCTAGCCTGTCCAATTCCCACTCTCGATCCTGATCCTGATCCTGATCCTGATCCTGATCCTGATCGAGGTTGTCAGCGAGCTACCACCTGGCCTAACCGTAGCTTGCCTCGTTTTGCGAGCAGCGCTAGCCGAACTCTGGACGAGCAGAGAGCCCAGCGTGGCAAGGGGGCACGTGGAGGACACATGAGACGCATGAGAGGCGTGAGACTTGGGGGGTACTTTGGAGCTACTGCGACAAGTGGGTGAGGGGGGAAGCGAGTCTCCTTGTTCCGCTGGGGGAAGCCAGGGAGGGGGACAGGGGTGAGTCCGGGGAGGAGCAAGAGGCTTGGGCCTGGACCGAGGTGGAGACTGACGGGGGCCAAAGGTGTGTGGGAAGGGTACGACGATGCAAGAGGAACGAGGGGCGGAGCGTCTCGCTCGGCGCTGGCGCAGGCGCCAGCGCGAACCCCAACTCTTTCTCCGAGGGAAGAGGAGAGGAAGAAGAGATGGGGATGAGGGGAGGATGGGGCGAGGAAGAGGCCGAGATGAGGGGAGGATGGGCGAGGAAGAGGCCGAGATGAGGGGAGGATGTGGTGAGGAAGAGGCCATTGCCGATACCAAGGCGGATGCCGAGGCGGATGTCGAGACTGTGGCGGATGCGGATGCGGATGCCAGCCCCGAGGGAGGGGGAAAATCGGCCTCGGACCAGATGGTGGACGGCACCTGCTGGAGCGGATGGTACTCCTCCGTATCCAGTTCGTCCCCGCTTGTCGTGCGACGGAGAGGAGGTAACGAAGATGCCACAGAGCGCTGCGCCGCCAATGCCCATTGCTGTTTGGCCCAAGTGTGGTCTGGACAGCTGTGGATGGGTTGTCGGTGGACACCGCAACGATTTGGTCATCGCGCCAATTCCGACGTGGACCAGAGTTTGGGCAGGGCAAGCGCCGTACAGAGAGTGTACGTGCGCAAGGTCAACGTCGGCGAGGCAGCTAGGCCGTGTTGAGCAAGTTGAAATGGTACGGGCCAGGCGGATGAGAAAGAGCAAGCGTGGTCGTTTGTCAATCGCCCTGACGATCTTTTGCAGGCCTTGCGATTTGGACAACAGACGCTGCATTGGGCCCCGGAGTGCGAGAGGCAAGAACACAGCGACGCTGCCCCCGAGCGCACCGACGTAGGCGGTAGCAAAGCCAGCCAAAGACCAAACGTGTAGCCACAGCACGACCAGGGTCGAGTAGAGGGGAATCGGGGGTGGTGGTCAGCGCAATCAGTCCGGCCATGGCGGCATACCCGACCCAGCTCAGCTGCGCCAACAGCCGTGCAAGGCGATCCAGAATAGAAATACAAGAGTGGGTGGGTGAGGACGACGGCGGTGGAGGCAAGCGAAATGAGGAGCCAGATGAGAAAGGGGATGTAGGCGTCGAGCCAGGGCGGGCGCCAAATGCGTTCGCCCGTGCGGGCTCGCGAAAGGCGCGGTCGACGACGACAAAGGGCGATGGACGCCGGCCGGTCTGGCCGGCGGCAGCGCGAGGGTGGAGAGGCCAGGCGAGGGTGCGCACGGCCAGGACAGGGCGGCGAGGAGCGCGGAGCTGGACGGTGCGGGGGATGCGGTGGTCAGCGTACCTCCTCGCGGGGGGCGGGGAGCCGAGCAGGACGGCCTCGGAGGAGCGGCGCGGGAGGCTGAAGCTGCCGCGCGTGCGTGTGGGGGCGGATGGGGGTGGCAAGGGCGGGGGGCGGCGGGGGCGGTGGAGACGGGGGTGACGAGGGGGAAAGTACTCTCTGGGCGGAGGCGGAGGCGCGGAGAGACGGGGGTGCCGTAGGGGAAGGGGTGGGGGCGCGTGGCGAGTGTTGGGCGGGGGGCGGGTCGGCGGGGGCGGGAGGGCGGTGGAGGCGGGGCGCGGGGGCGGGGCGCGGGGCGAGTGGACGCTCTGGGTGCGGCGGTGGAGGGCGGGGGGGCGGAGCCCTGGCGGGTAGGAGGCGCGCGCGAGGCTGGGCGGTAGCACGCCGGGGTGGAGCGGCCGTCGGGGGGGTCACGTGCCGGCAGCGCCTCGGCCTGGTCGGGGGGGAGGGGCGACGCCGACGCAGCAGCGGCGGGCATGGGGGGGGAGGGGGGCGAAGGTGGCGAGGAGGGAGATGGTGGCGAGGGGGCAGAAGCTGGCAAGGGGCAGTGCGGTGTGCCAGGACGGTGGGGTTGCTGTGCGTGGCAGGTGGGTTGGTTGGTGGGTTTGCGGCTGGCCTGGCCCATCGCCCAGCCCACGGCGGCCAACCGCACAGAGCCCCACACTGCCCGCCCGCCGCACCAGACACCACGCGGCGATCGGTCACCAGTCACTGTCACCCGCCACCCCATCACCTCATCAACCCTTTGTGCCCCTTTGTTCGTCGCCCCCTGCCCACCGGCCACCTCCCTAGTTCCACGCCGCCTGCGATGGAGGCGCGCTCGCGTGTTGGGCCGCCAGGTGGTAGCATCGCGCGTGTGGGCTGCATAACGAGCAATAGTATAGTGGTGATGGGAGACAAGGGAAAAACAGAGAAAAGAGCGGGACAAAGCCAAAGAGAAAATTGAAGAGAGAAAAGAGATGCGATTGTAGATGTAAATGAGGATGGGGTGCGATGGGAGCGGGGGAGGACAAGGGTGGAGGATGGATTGAAGGACATGGGAAAGGGAAGTGCGTGGATGGGAGATAAAAAAGGAAAGAGTAAGAAACCATGACAACTGGGGGGGGAGATGCAAGATAGTGGAAGAACAGACTGATAAGGATCGGGAGATGTGTGGCCATGCCAAAAAGAGGAGACTCAAAAGAATAAACAAGAGGGGAATGTGTATACATCAGTAGGCACATTCGGCCATCCGACCATCCAGTTGTAACCGGCATCCAAAGCACGGCCTGATGGGGTGGGGTACATCAATGCACCCCAAACAACTCCATCAAGCCCGTCAAGTTGGTCGGCGTGCCCAAGCCACTAACCGGATCCCAGCCTACCGACGCAGCAAACCCCACCCCACAGCCACACCATAATTTTGTCCGGCCTGCACGTCGTGCAGTACACCCGGGTTGGCATACAGGGTGGGGTGGACAAAGCCCACGCGCCCCAAGCCAGCCGCCCGACGGGCATCGTTCACGAGCGACAGCAGCGCGGCCCAGATGGGCGCGCTGGCCGACGTACCAAATGCGGTCACAGGCGAGCCGGCTTGCAGGACGAGGATGGGCGTACCGATCGCGCTCACGTCCGGGTACCCACGACCTGTCGTATTCGTCTTTTGGGTAGCTGAAGGAAAGAGGGAGCGGTAGTCCTGTGCAGCACTAGTTTGGTAAGAGGGCGAAGAGAACAGGTTACTGAACCCCCCAGACCAGCTCGCTGCCCACTCCTCGTCCGGGTGACCGTCGCACCGACAGAGAGAACGTAGGGGCAGCGGATGGATAGTGGGCAAAAATTGATCTGCGGGGCAAGTTGTATTGCCAGTGACTGAGTCTACGCCGCCATCGCCAGCAGCAAAGCTAAGATGACGAGGAGATGATCCAAACAAAAGCATCGTCAGTAACTATGTGCAAAGGAAATAAAAGAAAAGAAAAAAAGGAGAGAGAAGGGTTAGCAACATACACAACCGTTGAGCCTTGTGAGGTTAGCTTCTGGATCGTGTTACAAAGATAGGTGGCCTCAGAAAGTGTAAATGCAGATTCGGGGGCCGAAAAGGAGATGCTGATCAGCCTGGGTCAAGGTTGGGGGGTCCAAGATGTAGTTGAGAGATTGGGAAAAAGTGGAGCTAGACTCGGAATAGTAAAGGTAGGTGTTGTTCAAAGGGTAGCCTTGGGCAGCCACGACCATCTGGGTATCCAGCGATCCTTCCAACGTAGGCTGCGCTGCATCGTTCGTTCCCCTGATCCCGTCGAGGAGGTGCATAGGGACGGTATCCGAAGGAACAAAGGGCGAGTATTGGGTCAGGTACGCGGTCGCATCGTCCAAGTTCACATTGGCACCTGTATAGCCCATGATGAGGACATCCAGTCCCGAGCCGCCTTTGGGAGTGTAGGACGCGGACCCATACAAGGTCTGGATGCACAAGGCATCAATAGCGGTCCATTGGGACCACATCCCGTGAGGTCTTGTGCAAACAAATTGGTTGGGTGCAGTGGTGGCTCCTCCTCAACCCCAGAGGAGCGCGAGGGGTGGCACCACCCTACTCAAGCGCTTTGGGGACCAGGCAGGAAAATCGGTAAGACCAACAACGTGCTGGATATAGTGCATGTCGCTGGGGATGGCGAGATCGGTGGTGCGAATGTACTGTGTGGGGAGTCATGCCACTGCCCTCTTTGGCGGCCCTGGTGTATTGGTGGAACGGATGGGAACCTGGAAACAACCGGCGTGCGTGCTCCACGTCGGTCGTGACTGTGACTCGGTCCTGATGGGCACTCCAGACGGCAGCGGAGCAGGGATACCAGTCTGGGTGAGCGCGGAGTTAAGTGGGCGACATGATGGGGTTGGGGGCGTGAAGTGGGCGAGCTCGGCGGAGGAAAGCCAGTTGCCTTGGCCCTGGCGAGCAATGTCCTCCATGTGGGCGGCTAGCTGGCTAAAGTTGGTGCCATGGAGGGCAATGGTGAAGGTGAGAGGCGCATCGCGGGAGACGAGCGTTTGAGAGCGCTTCCAGTGTGCACCCACGGCTGCTGCGACGACTGTTGCCTGCGCGGCAAGTGTGCTGCTGGGGGCTAGCCGCAAGAGGCCGCGCGAGGACGGCGTGGGTGGACGCGCAGGCAGCTAGCAGCAAACGCTGGCAGCAGCAGGGCCAGAGTGGGGGGCATGAGCCGGAGAGGAGAGGACGAGATGGTTAGAAGAGAGCGGTCGTCGAAGCGCCGCAGTCGCAAACGAAGAATGCAGACTGCTCAGCTCGGTAAGCGAGGCCCCTCCAAGTCCGCCAGCCAGACCAAGAAGCGCATCCCATGCAGGTACTGGGTGCGGGAAATGGTGAGACAGCTGACGCACCCGGCGATGTGCCCTGTGGCGCCGTGCCGTGACCGCGGCTACACTATATATAGCGGCGGCGTGCCGCCAATGCAGCTGGACGATCGTCCGCAGATCGAAGACTGGCACTATGCTACCACCAGTGGGGCTGAGGCACTGTGGGACACTGCTGAGGCGCTGAGGGCCTCCCAAATAGCGGGGATGCTCGATGTTCGATGCTGCTTCGGCCGCTCAGGCGGAGACGAGATCGATGGGGCGCTGAGTTCGGTGGGATGCCAGCGGAGGCCGAGGCCTGCCTGATGCATGGTGATCGACGGTAACCAGTGATCGATGACCAGGCACAGCCGCTCAGCAGGGCATCGTACCCTGTGTATCACGTAATCCCTCTCCCCCACATCTCCAGCCTCTTTTGCTTGTTGTCCGCCGCCCACCAATACAGTACCCCTCTCTCCACAGCCCCCCTCCTTCAAAGAATTCCTCCTGCCCTCGACGTGCTCATCGAACCATCCCCATCCGTCTACTTTATCACTTCATGCTTCAAACTTCAAGCTTCAAGCTTCCGGCGTGTTTCAAGCTTAAACCCCGCTGACCAGTCTATAGTATCGTCCCCGCTTGACCATATATGTTGGAGGGCGCATGAGCTACGAATTGACTAAGGGTTTCCCACTTTGCGCCCGCCACGTGCGCCGGGTACTGGGACGAGACCCGGGGAGTCTAAAATTGCTGGGCGGCCGTCTGCGCCCAGCTGAGATACGAGGTGGGGCTGCTCATCGAACAGGAGAAAGGAGACAGGAGAATTATACAACAGTTTCCCGACTACAACCCTAACTCGACTCGGACTCGCAGCCCAGTTAGGAAACAACAATGCAAAAGAAATGCCTCTTGGCCGAATCGAACGACCGATCTTCTCATTGCAGCACAAGCTACTAGTGAGATGCTTTACCACTGAGCCAAAGAGGCTGATTGCTTCGGCACTTCCGATGAGCAACAGATACCGGGGGCGAGTTGATCAAGTGGCCTCCCCATCCTCTGGGCTCCCTTCCCTTTGTCACCACAGCCGCAGAGGTTCCCTTCCCGCCCCCGGCCCCAACGACCATTGGTGCACCTTGGACCCCAATACCTGACCCAGGCCAGTCGAAAACACCTCATACGACGTGTACTTCAATGAGCCCCGATGATGAAGCCAAAGCCGATGTGTCAGCTGCGACGAGAGCCAAGCCAACAAACTGATGGACAACGAGGGGAGCGAAAAAGTGAGGCAGAGGACGACAACGTTAAGGTGGAACAGGACTCCTCAGCGTTGGAAGCACCTCAACCGGGTCACTTTAACACTTCCGCGTACTCCACACCAACCTTCATAGCTTCATCCCCGATCCTAACAACTCCATCATGGATCCATTTCACTCCACACAACAAATGACACACGCCTACCCCAATAGCATCCCCCTTCTGGCACCCAATACACTTATCAGCCAAAAATGATTTTTGGTCCTTTCGACCCCAAAGGGCATTTGAAGTTTGCCGCGCCTGGCTGTGTGCACTACGGGGTCATCCGACCTGTTACGGTAGTACAACTATGCCCCCCCCCCCCCGATCAGGCCATTCACAGTCTTGAATGTACTGTGGCGCAGTCCATCTCACGCGGGTTTCCCTCGCCCCGATACCCAGGGCCAACGCGGGCCCTCCATCCAGCACCCCGTCCTATTCATCCTCAAGAGACAAGTGGCGGCAGATATGGCGGGTGTGGAATGAGCGGCGGATCTAACCCTTCTCTCCTCTTCATATACCAACGAACGGAGAATGGCAGGTTTGACCCCACAGCCTGACGCAGCCTTCAATTGAACGGATCCGCCTGCACGTGAGTTCCAGTCCAGCCTCGTGCCCCCTCCTTGCACCCCTTGCGCTCCTTGCATGCCTTTCCTCCATTCTCGTCACCCTTGTCCAGAGCCCAGTCATATGAGATCTGTTCAACCCTTATTCTGGACCTCCCCGCTCTAACCGCGCTCATTGGCACAGAACACGTCGCTACACCCCCATGCGGCTGGACCGCGCAGCGCGGCCGAGTCGCACCCCTCCGGATGCTCGTGGGAGGACCTCCTGTCGCCTTCCCAGGGCAGCACCGATGCCGCCTGCGCGTCGCCTGCACACATGTCCATCTACCTTGGAGCAACTTATGGCGCTCCGCCCGGGCTATGGGAATGGATGCATAGGTTACGATACGGGCAGGAGCTATACCATAATGGTAACGCCATTTCGTATATATAAACCTCTGCCGGTCTCTCCTATATCTCTGGAGTGTACGTCTAGCCAACTATGAGCCACCCTCTGTTCCTCTGTTCTGCAGCTCTCTCCAACGTGACAGAGCTAACCAAACTGCCGTTCCGCGTCCCCTAGCTATGGCGAGGAGACGGGGCTGCTAGATAGACAGAGAAGGATGTCTGAAACCAGAAGCCAAAGCCCCCGCGTAAGACGTGCATACAATAAAATAATGCGGGTTGAAGATACGCCTCAGCACAACCAGTATGAGACCCCTGCGTTATAGCAGCTCCCAATGAATGGATGTTGGCTTGGATCTCTCCCAGGCTGGTGCAGTTATTCTGCTCCTGCTAGGAAGACATGGCGGTGGTGCACTGTAGGGGGAGAGGAAGGACGGGTATGTGGGGCGGAGCGTGGGCGTAATGGACCTATTGGGCTTGAAGAGTGGCGCGTTGGGAGCTGGGTCAGCGCAAGGCAAATGCACGGAAGAAATCCATTGTCATCTTTATATTGAACCTCGTTGCAGAGGTTTTGTTCATTGGCGTCTGCAGGGGTGAGATTCGAGGAATCTGCGACTCCTCAGGGTAGTGTAACTGGGCCGAGAGTCGGAGCAGGGCAGCACGCTCATCGGGAGAAGTGTCGGAGAGCGGCAGGACATTGTGGATCAGATCCGTAGAGTAATGTCCAATTTCGGAGGAGGGATGATTATTGAGGCGAGATGGGATGCTCGATGCAGACGGACGAAGTATACGAGGGGGCATGGCGATCAAGAGGGCCCTCCAAAAGCTCACACAGCCAGCCAACACGGCTGCGGGGTTTGCCTGGGATAAACCCAAGATCCCGGCACACGCAGCTTTAAAGGCACGTATGATGACGGTAGCGTTGCGCGCCATTTTTCCATCCTCTCTATAATTGAATGTGCCTAACTTAACCTCTGCATTTGCGCTTAGGATATATCAGCCAAATTCATTTCTGGTCGAGTCCTAAAAGCCCACACCACTCTCTATTCCCACGCTATAGGGGCCGCCACAAGTGGTTCCTATTCCAAGTGTCCAAGTGGGATTCTTTCGGTTCGATCAAATGCATTTTAGGCTATTTGGGTGGGTTAGGGTTGTCCATTCCGCCATCCTCTTACAGTGAAGTTTCGTAGGGCAGAGGGGTGGTGAGCCCTTGAAATGGCTACTGAAGGAGGAGAAGTGAAGGAGGAGGAAAGTGAAGGAGAGGAGAAATGCCGTTGACCCATTCCAGCGTTTTGGTATACCACGTTTGCACGGCACTTCTCGATGATACGGGGTTCCTGGTCAATCAACTTTGGATCTCCGCCCACGCGTCCAGTGTCTTCGCCCTCTTGGTGCCCTTTTGGGATGCGGGGCCAGTTGTTCCAGTGAGGTTCTCCGGCAGGCCATCAGCATCCTCGCCCGTCTCGACCTGGTGCCCCGGGATCCTGATTCCCGCTCCGGGATCCTGATTCCCTGCTCGGGGATGCTGATTCCCTCCCCGGGTGGGGGTTGAGTCTGGCCGCACGCCCCCAAAGATTTGCTTTATCATCGCTGTAGCCAAAAGCATGGTCACGACTTTGCGACGAGACACCGTGGGAACGTGAGCTTGCGTGTTGGTCCCTATACTCCCCCAAGCCCTTGATGTCCATGCCGCAGTTTGTTTCATCCAGACCTCCTGGTTCGTTGCATCCACAGACATGGGCTGAATGAAATGACCAAAAGTCAATATCTCCGACTGCAAGAACAGAGGTCATGGTCATATCGGGTATGTGCACACAACGTACCGCCAATCGTAAATGCGGCGACGCATGGTGGACCAGGCCGGGTTCAGGAACACCGTCAACAGGGTGTTGACAAACTGTTTTTCTCGACCGATGTGAGCCAGGAGTTGGGCCGTGTCAAAGTTAAACTTTCGAGACCTCGAGACGAACAAACCAGTTGCCGACGGAAAAACATGTCTAAGTCTTTGTTGTTGCAGGCCCTGCTTTCGGGATGCAGAAAAATCCATGCCGAGAGCTCTCTGTACCAGGACGTGAGTAGCGATCCGTTCGTGTAAAGAGGGAGAAAATGTCAGTACTTTGCAAGTAATCGTTGGGTTAGCGGCAAGAGCTGATGGTCCCGACCTTGTTGTGCTCCAGCAAGCGTTCGAAGTACTGGCGTGGGTTGGCCATGGTAAAGCCCCTGGCGAATGATTCTTGCTTCGCACTGTTCACATAAAGAGCTCCCGAAGGTTCTTGCTTCCTCATGGAGTGATCTCACTGTCCTGGGAGTGATACAACTTGGCGGTGTTGTTTGTAACAAGACGCGTTCGAAGAAATAATGACCTCCTCCGCCGGCGAAAGGGCCAGATCAGGCGGAATATAAGGACATTTCTCCTGAATAATGAGACTCGCTTCTTCATCGGCGTCTGTTGGGCGGGTAACAAGTCGTCAATGTCAACATCCACCTCATCTGAATCGTTGTTCATCGCCGTCGCCCTCGGCTCGTCCAAAGCATGCATAAGCACTGAACCATCCGGGTCGGGAGCCGGAGAGGGAGAAGCGGCTACACCTCTCCGGGGGTCTTGAGCTCCTCCCTCTCCCCCGTCAGACAAGCTGGTGACCCACTGGCGTCGTCACGCGGTTCCTCCTGGATCAGTTCGTCAGCTTCGAAAGCAGTCTCCACCAAGGGCTCCGGCTCGGGGCTGATATGTCGGGTGTCCTCGGGCGGCGGGGAGCGGCATAGTTGGTCCGAGATGCCTGGGACCTCTTGGCGGTGCGGGAGGGAGGCTTTGTAGAGTGGGCAGTACTGCCTCAACGGAAAGATGATGGCGGGAAAGGTGGTGGGGGGAGAGCATCCAGTTCGCCTAAAAGGAATGCGGCTATGTGGTCGCCTCATCCCCAGAGGCCGTACAGGGAGCGAGCTGAGATGTGCGGAGCGAGATGTGACCGTACCACCTCAAAGTGAGGCCTGGGGCCGCTGTTTCGTCGATCATCACCCAAAAAGAAGGTGGAATGAATGATTAAAACACAGAGCGAGTCTGGCGCCCTCCGAGTTACCCAGTGCTCAATATTCAATGTCAGGTGCCACATCACTGTGAAGCCCAACTAGGCTTGTCTGGCGCCGTGCCACATCACGCGTCACGGCAGGGTCGCGCGCGCGAAGAAAGTCTCGTCGTCCTCTCCTCGCTCGTCCCGCTTGTCGATAAGCTCCACAACCTGTAAGATGCAGCATGTAACCCGTGACTCGTGAGGCGCGTGAAAACGAACAGACACAGGTCAAGCCCACTTCCGCCGGACAGAGACACAACTGCTCAGCGGCTCACCTACCTGAAGGACTCTCCTACAGGCACACCATCCATCTCCCCCGACCCCACAATCTGCCAGCAGCATGCCCACTCGCCGGAACCCGAACTTGATCCCGAAAACAGAAACTATTGGGACCGGTCACCATCGAAGGCACCGTACTCTATCGATGTTTGTGTGTAATCATTCCACGCCGCCGATACAATTGGGTTCTTTCCACAAGCACGTTACGAGGTCCGCCGAGCACGCAAGGGGCAAGAGGCTACTCGCACATCGGATGAGGGAAGAGGCTGAAGCCAGGGAATTAGCAGCATTGGTCTCTGGCAGAGACTTCCCCCTTTCAAAGAACGGCTCAACTGGCACATCACCTGACGAGTATCAGGACAATCCTGACGACGAGGCCGCTCCTGATCGAGACCATGAAGACGGTATAGTTGTCGATGAGGATGAGGGTTAAATTTTCTCTCCATGCAGGATTCTGTTCAACAAGCTCTGTTTGACCTCGCGGACAAATTGTCGCTGATCCCCGGGGAAGAGACACTGTTGGAACGGAAGCACAAGTTCCACATCTTTGCTCATGTGCGGGCCTGCATTCGGTACTATGGCCCAGTTTTCAATGCTGATACTGCCCGGTTCGAGACGCAAGTAGGGCCTGCACGTGCGGCTGCAACACGGACAAATGGGCATAACCCCAGCCGCGACATTATCCACGTGCTTTGGCGCAAAGAGGTATCAAGCACTACTCGACTCCTGGTTTCACCTTACCTCAATGGAAAGGGAACAGGAAGTTGCAGTTGCCTCCCCCCCGGTGCGGCGAATCTGATGGCTCAATGCTTGGCTGATATCAGGGCCAAAAGAACGCCCGGTACGCCCCCCCTCCGCCAAACACTTTTTGTGATGCAATGGTGCTAGAGGCTAACACTGCGCATGCATGGCCTGAAAGGATATGTTACCTTCAAAAGCTATCGACATCAACCAAATCTTGGTTTGAATCGGTACTTTCTTCCTCGCCTGACCCAACGCGAGGTGGCCCGATTTCCCGCAGATGATCAGGCAAAGGTCGCTCACTTACCCATTTCACCCAAGCCAAGAATGTGGTCGCCCAAACCGGGGAAGTGGTAAGTGAAGGTCACCGGGTAACCATTCGTATGGAAGGTCCCGACCAGCCATCCGGGAATCAAGCTCCGTTTACGATTGGTGAGGTTCAATCCATTGGCGTTGCAACTGACAAGGTGCACGGTCCCCTGGATTCGGTCTGGATTGTCTATAAGCCAATGCTTGTAACTGGGCGTGTTCAGCCTGAATCCGATTGCCGCATCGTGGAAGAATTGCCCCGCCATGCTGAACGATTCGCCTTGGCCAGTGTACGTTTACCATCCCTATATCCACGTGTTTGTATTGTGTTGCAACACTCATGGCTGATCATTTTGGACCCGGATATAAAGCGGATTGGCAACCTTGTAGGGCTACAGCATTGCTGCTCGAGCAAGTGCAAGATTGATCCAAACGGCCATTCCGAGGCGATTCATGATATTGGCGCAGGGGGGGCGCAGGAGGCGATCACAATCACCACGCCTTCTATTTGGCATGTTGCGCATCTCAAGCATGTGCTGGTGGAGTACGCATTGAAAACCCCTCCAAAGGGCCACAGCAACCTCAATTTGCGCCTGGGACAACCGAGCACAGAGCAGCGCGATGCCGAAACACTGGCGCAAGTGATTGCTCAACGCCGCCGGGCTGCTGTGGGTGATGCCCCTTCAGCATACCGCCGGGAGGGCGCGAGGCGGCGTAGGCCCATTGCGCGGACCAGTCGTCCGTCCCACGCATCGTTTTGGACCCTGCCAGCGAAGATGAAGAGTTTGAATAGGAATGCTGCATCAACGGCGAAGCAAGCATATGTGAACCACACCAACAGCGACGAAGACAATCTATAGAAGGGTATATAGTCGAGCACTAAAATGTCAGTGGCGTTGATATTATACTAGTAGCTAGCATGCAACCTATAAAATAGTGTTGGAGGAGAGTCTGCCTTGTTCGCCTTCTGCCTTGTTGGTATGTGCTTTCGCAGCTTGTTGGGATATTTGCAAGCGGAGGCATTATAACGGGAAAGAGATGAATGCTACGGCGCCGATCACGGGAAAACAATAAGCAAAGTTTATATATGCCCCATAGGCAAACAATGTGCTTTATCCCCAAGACGCAGAACATGGAAATTTCACATACACAGTCCGCAGCCGTGAAGGAGGGAAAGAAGACGCCGATCACGTATATTTTTTGCCTACCCACATGGCCACCACACGATGCCAAGAGTCTGGGGTGGACAGCACTGGTCTTACGAGATCTGAGATCTGAGGCCTGTAGACATGCCCCAAGAAAGGATCCAACACACTTGGGTATGGGGCTACTAAAATGAAACCGCACCCCACAGTCCATATGTGGTTTGAATGTATATCAGGCAACCTGTACTATATGTCTTTTGTGACCGCGGCGATGTGTCCCTTGGGAGCCACAAACAGATCGATGCTACGGACCATCGGCATTAAAGTAGTAACCCCCGATCCCCCTCTGCATCTATCGATCCTATCCGTCCCCAGTCGATCTTCAAATACGATCACCCCCGTCTCACTGCATCATCACGCTGGGCATCATCGGCCCAACGGTCTTGACGCGATCGTGGCCTGTTGTTTTAGTTGGTTTGGACGAGAAGCAGGATGCAGAGAGACGGGGCTTGATGCATCGATCGTGATATACGATACCGGTGGCTTTGCCCGTGCGACACGAGACGGCAAAATCGTTAATCGAGCTTCAAGCCTCATTGGGCTCAGGCTGCCTCAGGGGTCAAGCATCAAGTGTCAGAATAAGCAAGAGATGGTAGGGGGAAAAGGAGATTGAGTCTTTTGGCTGCACGTTCTACTGATGGTTGCTGCTGGCGAGCGAAAGGAGTGGGTAGCATAGAGGGAAGAAGAAGGAGGGGATGACCAGTAGGCCTTTGTAGCATCTTTGGCTCACCCGATTGTTGGGTTGAGCATTCAATGTTCAATGCAGGGACGGCTTGGCTTGGCTTAGGCCTCAGCCTGAGGATCGATCGGACGAAGCAGTGCATTGGTAAGCCTGAAGGCCAGACGCTTGAAGCACGGAGGCGGGGCGCCAGTGGGGTGCGCCGCGTGGCACAGGAGGGCAGGGGAGCGATGCAGGGTTAGCTGGTGGATGCAGCACGCCAGCCACCAGGGTGTCTGTATGGGATGCAGGCGATCGCCGATCCCATTCCATCTTGCCCCGATGGCTGCTGCAACTTTCAACTGGGCGCCGCACGTAGCATGCTGGATCCAGCCTGGGCCTGAGGCCTGCTGAATCAGACTGCCCTGCCGACTGGGTGCACCTGCCACATAAGCTCACGCGCTGACACTCCACCCGCTGTGCACGCTGAGGCGCTGAGGCAGGCGCCAGGCTATCCAAGCGTTATCATCCATCGCGTCCCCAGCCCTGCACGCTGCGCCAATAGCCACCCCACTCCACGCCCCCCGCCAGGGCGTGGGCTCGCGCTGAGGCTCACCGGCCAGCGCAACGCGTACCGCGTACCTGGCGCAAGCCCTGCTAGAAGCGGCAAGCGCCAGGCGGTTGCCTGGTAGGCTAACCGGTTGCCGCTACCACGCACCACTGGCCTCTCTTGGCTGCGTACAATGCGTGACGAGTGCGAGGCGAGTGATCTCGTGATCCGATGCTTGATACTCGATCACTGAGTCAGAGGGCAGCCGAGCACCCGCTGAGCGCTGAGTCTCAGCGCTACCGCATCCAGCGGGCAGGCACCTGTGCTGAGGTGCGGATGTGTGACATGCGAGACGGCGGCCAGGCAGGGGGGGAGTCTAGGGCGGGTGAGATTCAGATCTGAATCTGGGTCTGAGATCAGATCACCGGTCATCGATCAGTGCAGCCAGCTCTTCGGAGCTTTTGTTGCCACCGCCTCTTCAAGCTTCAAGCTTCAGCGACGCATTCCGTGGCTACCGGCCAGCCGCAGCTCAGCCGCTCATCGACACATCCCTCATCGACCTCATCCCTCGCCACTCCACTCCACTCTGGCTGCGTGGTCCCCCTCTTCTCCTCCGCCTCCGCCTCTTTCTCCCGCCCGCCACGCTGCGCCCTCGCGCTCTCCCTTTCGGCGTGCTCCCCAGCTGTCTCCCCATGCCCTCGTCCTCACCCCCCACCTCCAGCCCGCGCCTTGTCACCCAGCGCATGGCACACCTTCCCTCTCGCCCCGCACTCGTCCTGCCCCTGCCGTTGCCGTCGCCGCTGCCGCCTCCTCCGCCGCCCCCCATCAGCAGCATGAAGCGCCGCGCGAGCAGCGAACCAACGCCTCCATCGCCGCCCCCACAGCCACAACCCGCGACCGCCGCCGCGTTGGTCCGAGCCTCCTCCCACGCTCCGCCCCCTGGCTCTCGTCTTCACCCGCTCCTGCACCCGCTCCGTCCCGTACCCCCCAGGCCTCAGCCGCACCTGCTGTCCGTCCGCCCCTGGCTCCATGCTGTGGAGCTCGTCGCAGTCGTCCCTTGACCCGTTCCGCAGCTCCTTTGGTTCCCCCTCGGCCGTGTCGGAGCGCGCCTGTTCCCCCCGCACCAGTACCAGCACGGTGGCGACGAGTGTGCTGAGTGGGTGTTCGGGTGCCCCCTCCCGCTCTCCGTCTGGGTCGAAGCCCCGGTCTAAGCCAGCTCTGGCACACACCCAGTCCCTCACGTCCTCCCTTCCCGCCCCTCCCTTCGTCCGGCTGCACTTCGTTTCGTTTCGGAGGCAGGACCGTATGTGTGTCGCGAGGGGGACGAGCGGCACGACGAGGAAAGGAGGAGGAGGAGGAAGGGTCGAGGCACCGGGTACGAGATGATTCAAGAAGAGACCGAGTACCCATGGACTTCGGTTGCGCCCATTCCCGACGACTAAAGACCAGCCCGTGCGGCCTGCCAACAGTGTGCCCGTCACTGCGCTCTGGGCGCGGCAGTACAGCCTGGATCGTAGCAGTGGGCCGGACGCTGCGCACGCGCCCCGGCCGGCCCCCACTTCTTCCCGTCCTCGTCCTCGGGACCCGCTTCGCCTCCTTCGCCCTGTACGCCCGTAGCGCACGAGGTGTGCTACCACACGCAGTTTGAGTCGCTCGGCCCTGAAGGTTTGCTGGCCATGGTGCCCAAGGTGGCAGATGCGCTTGGTGGAGACACTGCCGAGCGCGCGTTGCACCATGGCTGGGCGTGCATGCGTGCCAATACGAACTGTCGCTGGTCGGGGCACATGGACCGGCTACTCAAAGGCGCCGAGTACGTGCGCCAACGAGCGCTGCGTCAAGCCCAACCCGAACAGGCAGGCCGATGTACCGACCCGGAAGATCGACGGTACTTTTATTGTGGCCCTACTTGCCCGCGGTGGCCGTGTTGACTGACGCGGGGTCGAAGTCGGGGTCCGGGTCGGGCGCAACGCTCGTGCCACCTACGACCCCCGTTGGCTCCCCCTCTCACGCCCAGTTTGAGCGGGGACAACGACCACGACAATAACCACACCACCGACAACGACCGCGATAACGACAACGACAGTACCGGTGGCGGCCGTTCACGCGCTAGTACCGACGTTTCCGTTTCCTCCCTTCTTCCCCACCTCCTCCTTACCGGCTCAAGTGTCCTGCCCCAAACCCGATTGGCGCCATTGCCTCCTTCCCACAGTGTTCCAACTCGAGCCAGATTGGACCGAATGGCAATGGTCCGCCGTATGAGGCTTGTCTGGACGGAGCGCTGGCCAACACGGCTTCTCCTTCTCGCCTCAGATTGTGACTTCCCCTCTCACCTCTCTCACTGTACCTCTCAAAGCGCGCAGACGAGGGGAGGGGGGAAGCGACATTTGTTTCCTCGCTTGTTTTTTGCCCACCGTTTTACCTGCTTTCGCCTGTTTTTGCCCGTGGGCACCTGCTTGGATCACACGGATCAAGTGGCCCCTCGGACCGCTATGACGATATACGATATGCGGTCGCGGGCGACCGGTCCGTCCACGTGGCTGGTCTCGCTACCTCGCCGCCTCGCTGCTGCCTCGCTGCCTCGTTGCCTCCATCCTGCACTTCCATGGCAGGCGAGACAAGGACAAGTGTTGGCTGTCCCGACGCGGTCTTTGCTCCCTGTTGCACCCTCCCCAGTGTACCCCCTTTTGATTTCTTTTTTTTTTGCTGCTGTTACTGTTGCTGTTGCTGTTGCTGTTGTGTTCCTTCTGTATTCCCCTCGCTGCCCTCTCGCCATGATCTGTTTGGTTCCGGCATCCTTCCTGTCTCTCCCGCTGGTGGCGCCTAGGCTCCCCGGGAGATTGCATGGCAAGCATCTCATAGTACCTTGGAAATGCGTGTCGATCTCGTCGAGGGGACAATGATGTATGATGTAGGCCCCTCGGTCTGCTCTACCTCGGCGCTGGAGTATAGGTGTACTGGTCGTACTGGCCTGGCGCTGCGGTTCCTAGGGTCCTCGTCCCTACGCTCTGGACACGGATCTCCATCCTTGTGCTTGCGCCGGCCAGGTCGCAGACAGCAGGGCAGGAGCAAGCGTTCAACTGCAATTTGCAATGTGCAATGTTCAATCACCAACGGTTAGCGGTTGCCTGGTTGCAATTTCCACGTCTGCGTCTCACAAGGGGACCACGGGGTGCCGGTGTATTAGCTAAGCGGCCCGGCGGGGCGGGACCAAGGGAAACGATTAATGAACTGCCGAGACGCCTCGGCTCCTCGGGGGGAGGAGTACACAGATCCGTTCCAAATCCCCCTCTACTCTGGTACTCTGGTACTCTGGTACTCTGGTACTCTGGTACTCTGGTACTCTGGTACTCTGGTACTCTGCTACTCTGGTACTCTCGTCCATTCATTCGCAATCCACATGCCTGACTTGGCATGTTGGCTGGGTGGCTACCGCCGAATGAGCCGCGCGACGCTATCGCGGGTGCGGTAGAGCGCGTTGGCGCGTTCTTGGTTCTGCTGGCCAGGCATGGCGGCGTACGAGTGGGCGAGCTTGTCCAGGACGATGCACAGGGTGGCGGGGCGAACGTCGGGGAAGCGCTGGGCGCGGAGGGTGGTGGAGTGGGCATAGTCGCCCGCCTGGTTGGTCAGGACCAACTGTAAAGTTTGGCTTAGCTCGTTGAACGCCGTTCCAAAGTCGGGTTCGTTTGAGGTGGAAAAGTGACGCGCATGTTCTTGCAAAAAGGCCACGTCGACCATCAAGTTGCGGATGGCATTTTCGTTGAGCACGTCTTCCCGCTCGTTGAGCAAGCAGGTGCGCGTCAAGTGCTCCGCAATGAACCGGAACGCATTCTCGTACGCACGATGCTTGCTGCTGTACGGCAACGGGCCAGCACACTCTCCATCATCGTCGTTAGCCACACCAACATCTCGGGTAAGTGGTCGGCCGGGTCGCGCCGCGCCGTGCGCGGTTGCGTGTCGAATTCCTCCACGTCCAGCGATTGGCCCAGCTTGGCCGTGGTCGCGGTATCGATGCGCTTGTTGGCCAAGTCGAGCGAGGCATCAAAGTGCGATGCCAGATCGAGCGCTCGGCGTGCTGGGGTGCGACTGCCGCTGGCAGGAGGACGAAGGGAGATAAAGAGTCGCTCCAACTCCTTGGCAGCCAATTTAAAGTGTTCGGCGGCCGTGACGACGATTTGGCCACCTGGGCCAAGTTGGTCGTCCGTTCCACCGCCTTGCGTACCGAGGCGCCTACCCTTTGGATTAGCAGTTCGTCCAGACTCGCTTTCAGCACATCGTCCAGTTGCCGATGGTGGGCTGGGCCAGGACGCCAACGTAAGAGTAGTACTCATCCACCAGCTGGCGAATGTCCATGCAACACAACGGATACGTCTGGGCAAAGGGCAGGGTGAGAGGGAAGGGTTGTTGCCGCAACCGCTCGGCATCGCCCGGCTGAAGCCAACAGACATTGATCACCTTGCGCAGTTCATCGCTGTTGGAGACGACCATAGGTTGCTGTTCGGTCTCGGCCACAGCTTGTTCAAAGTCATTGCGGAAGCGCGTGCGGAGCAACTGGGAGTACTGGGTAAAGAGGGAGACGAGGAGGGTGGTAAGCTGCGAGACGCTGTAGTTGTACCCTTCCAGCGTCTGGATAAAGAGCACGATCGAGTTCTTGGTGGTGACAAACACGTTGGTCTCTGTGCACTCTTTGAGTCCTGTCCGGACCAGTCCGACCACCCGCTCACAAAACGTGTCCCACAAATCGTCCACGTCCTGCTCTGACCGCCACCCAGGGGGAGCAGTTTGAAGAACATGATGCTCTACCAAAAAGAAGCCCACCACCTCTTCCAGCAATGCCGGGAAGGTGGGCCGAGCGGGGTCAAAGGAGAGACCCTGGGAAAGAAGAAGGCTTGCCTGGGCCGCTCGGTCCTCCTGGTACGAGCGTTGCAGCACCTCGCGCTGACCTAGCACGTCGTAAATGTGGATGGCTTGGTACAAGGGCTTGAAATCGATCGAAACGTGCTCATTATCCACAAAGTTATTGTCGTTCTTCTCGTTGACCACCTGCTCGATCGGCGAGTTGATCTTGGCCAGGCCAAGGTCGGGTCTTTTTGCGCTTTCGCCTTCCACCGCTTGGCACGCGCATCCATCGCATCGAGCGCCAACCGGCCTACCGTACGTTGTTTCTCCCGCGCCTGGAACAACCATTCGCGCATCTCTTTCGTCACCGCATCTTTGACTGCGTCGCGCGAGGCAGGGATGGACTCGAGCATGTGCTTGGCCCATTCGTAGTGGGCCACACTACGCAGCTGCACCGCCTCCAGGTCCGACAGCGACCGCAGCGCGGCGTAATACCGCCGATCGCAATCAGACCTTGGATCGTATCCGCCGTCTGAGCACGCGAACACCCTCCACAATCTCCGATGCATCATCAATGTTGGAAGCGGTCCGACGCGCTGGAGCAGTTACGTTTGCGGTCGGCCACCGAGCTGCCGCCAGTTTGGACCTCGTCATTGAGTTCGGCAATGCGGTGGCGGAGCGAGACGGTGCCAGAGCGGACCTGAGCAGCTTGTCGAGCGCAGCAAACAAAGGCCATATGGTTGTCGCTGCAGATGCGCTCAATGTCCGTGCCTGTCGGCAATGAAGCGCTCGAGGTAGCGCAGAAAGCATCCTGCTGGCCAGCCTCGTCGAGAGATTTGATGATGGGGCCGAGCTGCTCGAGGTTGTCGTCGGCGCGTCCAGGTCGCTTGAAGAGGGTGAGCTGCTGCAGCTGCGCCTCGAGCGACACCTGGGGACGCCGCGTGGGCCGCAACGCGCTCATGGGGCAGGGGGAGCCAGTGGTGGTGGCAAGGGCGCGCTGCCGCCAGCGGCCAAGCAAGCCATCTCGGCCGTGGCGGCGGCCTGCCCCACCATCATGCGTCCCCGCGTCACCGGCCACCCACCCCAGCAGGTCCGCTTACCTCAGCTCCTCCTTTCATTTGGGCTTCTTTCAATTTGGGCATGGCATCTCAGATGCTGGGCCTTCGCCCATTCGCCAATTTGCCCATTAGTCCATTCGCGCCAAGGGGTGTCGGTCGACAGCACAGCCGGCAGGCCCAACCAACCGTCGCAAGCAGTCTTGCCACCACCACCACTGCGCCGCTCGCCATGCCCGTGTTCGACCTGCAGCTCAAAGCGACGCTCGAGGCGTGTCCGAGTTCCAACCGCACGACGACTATCGTCTGATGGCGCTTGTCAAGTGCACCCAGTGCCACGAACAGCACCCCAAGCCGCTGGCGCTCGTGCCGGGCGAGGAACACGAGGTGCACGGCGCCAAGAACGCTACTGCCCACCTGGTTTTTCGGTGCCAATTCGCAAGGTCGAGTCCTGGCCCGGTTTGCTGAGGCTCCCACCGGCGACAAGTCCAGCAAGAAGGCGCGTCGATTACCATGCCTACCCGCCGACGAAGGCGCGAACGGGTGGCAGACGTTGACCAAAGTCGAGTGCCGCGGACTGGAGCCTGTCAAGTGGGTGCTGGATGACAGGTACGTACTTATGTTTTTACTCATCTTCGTTCGCTGGGACGTACTTGGATGTGCAGCGGGACTGACCCAGACCCGGACTCACCCTCTGCTTCGCCTTGGTTGCCCAGAGCTACTTCTCTGCCGAAGCGCCCGAGTCTGGATCCAAGTTCCCCGACGTGGAATTTGACGAGGACATTTGGACCGACTATGATGAAAAGGTGCGTCTACCTCAACCTTCTTCCCCCCGCCCTATACACGCGCTGCGACCCGAACCTGTGACTGACTAGTGCCTTCTCGCTAGGCTGGAAACGAGGTTTCCGTGCAGGACCTAGAGTCGCGCTGGGTGCGTGCCTAGCCCCCCCAATACATCCAGGCTCTACATGACCCTCGGTAGCCAGAAGAGAAAGGAGAGTTAAATACGAGGCACTCGAGGAGTGGGACTGGTTCGTGAATGACAAGCAGCCAAGGGGCTGCGGTAAGAGAGTGTGGGATCGACATTGAGCCGAGCGGACGAACAAGAGAGAATGACAGAGGGGGGGGGGGGGGGAGAGGTACAAGAGGGAAACGAAGGGGGAGAAAACGTTAAGACATCAGGAGGTTGCAACCGTTACACTGCAGTACGGGAGCGCGGGGTCGAACGTAATGGAAACGGAAGTGGTACGAGAGCGGGTCGAGTCGGGTGTTGGGAGTATCATCGTAAACGGGGGTTTCTGGTCCTTCAGGCGTCGACGACTCCTTTCCTTTCGAGCGGTAGGAGACGAAGAGACGGACAAAGCCAGTGCCCGTCGCGATCACCAACGTTAGATCACGCTTCCCAGCAGTGGTCCAAGAGGTGGTCGGGGACCAGGAGGGTTGAATGGGTCTTGCGAATCGGGCCCGCCTACATCGTCCTCTTCCTCGGACTTGGATTCCGATGTACTAGAACGGGCGAGTGTCCAGCCAAAGAGTTTCCGCAAAGGAGCAAGCAAAAACCAAAAGAACCTTCGTAAGGGCCCAGCTACCGGAGGAGCTTTGGTCTGGCTTTGGCGCTGCTGACGAAATGGATCGGCTGCGACGGGTAGCATATCGTAGATGGTCAAGAGGTAGGAGCAGGCCATTAGCGCGCTCAATGATATCACCGCGAAGGTACTGAGGCTCGCGGCCAACCAGAACTGGAGCACAGGCTGAGTGGTGTGCCGATAAGGGGCGAGTCAAGGTGCGAGCCAAGGATGAGGCATGGGTCAATTGGCGATGGCCCATATCAAGAGCACGCAGATTGGTCAAGTCCGAAAGCCCCATCCCTCGGACGCAGGGTCCTCCGAACTCGTGAGCGCACAGGAGAAGGTTGCCGTGTACTGCAAGGGCGCACCGGTCGTTCCTCTGAGAACGATGGTCGTCGCGAACCGGGCGCTGAGGCGCGGATCGGGTACGAATTCGTGCGGTGACGGGTCAAGGTATTCCCTCCACATGGATGGCGTCGCCAGAGTACCACCGGCCTTGACGAACGTGGCCCCATTCTGAGTGGAAGAGGAGGCAACATGCTTGGGATCCACGTCCCACAAATACGAGAGAAACTCATCAGCATCTGCGGCAGACCGCACGGAGCCTGCCGCATTCAGCGTTCGGCCACGTCGGCCCCCACCCGGGGAAGTTGCAAAGGCCGAATGCGAGGCAGGCAAAGTGTTAAACGGCTGGGGCACCTCGGGGATGGTGTCAAAGCCATCGAATGCGCTGTCAATGTTGGAGTGGGCCGAGTAAAAACTGGCCTTGCCGGATCGGTTCGAACAGCCGGAACGGTTGGAGCGGATGGACGAAGCGGGTCCAGGACTTGGGACCGGCTCGAGGCTCTCGAGCGAGACCCGACTGGCCCGCTGGGGATCCGAAGCTAGCCGCGGCCGCCTTGGACGGGAGATGTGCTGGAGGAAAAGAAGCTCTCGGTCGATTCGCGCCCGCGGTGAGAACGGGGCGTGCTCTTGGGTTCCGGGGTGACGGGGCGCAAGGAAGAGCCACCGGTCAGGCGCGTATGGGCCTCGGACGAGACTGGGTGCGATGGCGAGAGTCACGCTGCTGCTGCGCCTGGAGGTCGGAGCGCGCCTGGAGCAATTGGAGGGCGGATTGGGCGGACTGGTAATGTCGTGGGCGGTGGGGCCATGGCCTGGGGAGGGATCCAAGACGCGCAGGGTGCGGTGGTTCGGGGGCGAGACATCGCGGCTAACGGCACGGCGCCTGCGACGATGGGCGGGGGGGGGAGCGGGTGGGCGAGGCAGGCGGTTAGCGAGGGCGAGGCGGAGTCGGACGGGGAGGTGGATGCATGTCGGGGCGAGCGCGGCGGCGTGGGCTTGGTGGCGGAGAGGTGGAGGGAGCTGCTGGCAACACTGGTGCGGGGGGTGGATGCGGCGCTGAGAGACGAGGGCAGGAAGGTGTGGTCGGGGGGCAGCTGGGCCGGCTGCTGGCCACGCTGTCCGAGTCCATGGGGGGGGGGGGGGGGGGTGATAATGGCGGGAGAAGAAGAAGCGGCGGGTGTGGCGAGGGTGTGATGGCACGGACGGGGTGAGTGCTGAGGGACGGAGGGTACGGATGTACTGATGCTGCGAGGGCGGCTGTGGTGCTGTCGTACCTGTCGTCGGGTCGGACCCCGCCGTGCCTGGTTAGCGTGAGGGCGTGAGTACTGGGACGCAGACGGCGTACCGAGTTGAGACGGCGTGTCGGGAGGCGTGCGTACTGAGTATGCGTCGCCTGGCCTGACTAGTGACTAGGGACTAGAGACTGACACTACAGCCACTTGGGACTGCGGCTAGTCGTTAGTCACTCGTCACGCGTCACAGCGACGGGTTGACCCAACCACCCAGCACCTGCCTCGGCAAGCGCATCCAGCACCCAGTGCGCCAGGCGGCCCCAGCCACCCGACACTGGCACCACGCCCAGCCAGCGCTCCGCTTTCACATGGCTGCCTTTTTTTTCACGGCGCCCCGGCGGCCACGGCAGATACATTGAAAAGACCAACCCAGGCATGATGCACGGATGATCGCTGCTCGCTGATCGCCCAGCCCGTCGGCCTTCCCGCTTCCCGTCCAGTTGCCATCCATCCACCCCTCGCTTTTCACCATCCCAATCTCCGCCACAGCCTCGGGGGTTGACTACCTCGTGCCTCTAACCCCCTCCATCCATCTGCCTCATCTCATCGGCATCCAGCATCGACAGCCTACCCCACGCGTCGAGCCACGTCGGGCCACGTCGGGCCACAGCGCCGCGTCACGCGTCACGCGTCCATTCCCCACTTCGGACCACTCCTCTCTTCGATCATCGATCATCACCCATCAGCATCATTCATCCCCACATGCCCCACCGACAACCCTATGGCCCACCAAAACACCGCACACCCCTCCTGGTTCTCGTGGGCAAATCGATATAGATCGGCAGCAACACATTGTGTCCGGAGTATGTCTGCGGTACTTGGTATGCATGTGAGTTGTGAGTACTGAGTACATGCGCAGCATCCACGCCCTCCCTTTCGCACGTGGCCGAAGAACAGACCTATATGCTTAGTAGGCGCTTATCAGATGTTTTGCCCCACACGCGGAACGCAGGCTTTGCCACCCACATTTTCACAGCCTGTCCCACTGTTTACCGTGTCCACTGCGCTTTCAAAACGGCCCCAAGCGGCTTTTTTCCGTTTTCTTGCTCCTCCCCTCTCCCCCTTCACACTCACCACCACATGGCGCCAAACGTGGAGTCCATAACCAAGGGAAGAGCGCCTGTGATGGACTAGATGAGATGCGCCCGGCTACAGCACACTCGTCCGTGACGAAGCAACCTTTGCAACACCACATGTCAGTCCTGTGTTGCCCAGCACACCTCTCCCAAACCCTCGGTCTCGCATGTTCGTTTTCAGCTGGCATATAGGCGTTTGGTAGCGGGGCCTCTTTGCATCTAGTCATTCATTGGCTGTGGTGTGAAAATGGAATGCATATCGGCTTTCAAGCGGTAACACTCGGGCTTTCAACGCCCCATGCTCTCTCTCAGTGTTCTCTCCCAACTTGAAGCGCCAAGCTATTTCTGTCAATACGACACGTTCCAAAACGAAACCACATCCCCTTGTCAGTTCAACATTCCTAGTTAGTACCAGACCATTGGTTTCGGCAATGTTCCAAGTAACATGTACGTCACAGATACACAACCTCAAAGCAACGATTCAGATAGCTTCCTCGTCCGCGCGCCGTATAGTATACAGAAACCCGGATCTGCGGGCTTCCGGATCTTCGCACAGTGTGGTAGGCGTATGGGCAAGATGCAGTATATCTTCAGTGAACCTTTTCATTGGCCTGTGATGTTCTTTTTTCTTGTGGCTCTCATGGTGGCAAATATATGTTCGCATCTCCATTGTCTTTGTATTTTGGAGTCAGAGGGTGACATACCATGATGCACGGCCAACGCTGCCAAAGTGTTTTGGGATCTATAGAGGAACCGTGTACGCCAGAGTGGAAGTCCAACATGACATCCGAAAGATACCTCCCCCTGGTAGCCTATTAGTAGGGAGCCGGATGAGCAACAGGATGAGAAGGTAAGATGACTGGAATGGCAGCCGGGACGAATAGTCTGGAGTTGTGCACGGCCAAACTGCTGGCGTACACCCCACAGTTGCCCCCCCATTGGATGTCGATGCAAAGCAGTGTTAATTACCGGCAGAGACTACTGTATTTTGGATATACAGTAGGAGAGGGTAACCCAACGGTTCTCCTTTTCCCATCTCAAAAGAAAGCCTCCGAGGAGGCTATGGGCCCCAAGAACTTGGCCCATCAGATTGGAACTTATAAAGCAGCCTGGACATGAAAAATCAAAGGGGAGGAGGAGGTATATACGAGAAAGGAGAGAATAGTGTATACAGGCAAAGGAGGGAGAAACTGATGGCAAATGTGCCAAGGAGTGCACCCAGATGAGAATACAGTAACAGTGCTACTTTACGTGTCAACGCCATTGTGGGAATTGACGCCCATCAAATACTCGTTTTCCATCAAACTCAGTGCGATGGCAGCAAAAAAGAGGTAGTACGACTGGCCTGGGTGAACGCGGATGTGTACTTTGCGGACCAGCAGGCCGTGGGGACACGTCATCCTTCCCACCTCCCTGGTAGTTGTGCCGCGCTCGAGTACAATCCGCTCTTTGGCGCGAGGGTCCATGGTGGCAATGAGGTGGGGACAGCGGTAAGAGGAGGCAAAGCGAACTTTGGTTCGCACTTTGGCGGAATCGCTGGTGATCGACATGACCCTTGTCCCGCTCGAGGGAGTTGGGCTTCAAATTGGCCGGCCGTGCCCACCTGGACCACGTCCAATACCGGTTCCTGCCTCTCTTCATCGAGCATGCGAAGCTTGATACTAGCCACCTCAGGGGTCAAGCGGTGCGGACCAACGTAGTTGGGGGGATGAAGAATTCCACCTGGGCCCGGAACAGACGTTGGGCCCCCCGGCTGCGCCTTGGGCCTGTTGCCCAGCAGAACATCAACGGACGCAGAACAGAAATGAGATGACGCCCGAGACAGAGGACAGAGAGGGGTGAACGTACCTCGACAGTAACCTGGGTGCCCAGAACATGGCGAGAGACAATCAAGTCCATCGGCTCATCCGACACAAACGGACGACTGGCATCGAGATAGGCGGGTGGCGCTTCTGCTTCCGCAGAAACAGGCTCGACGAATGGCTCGTCCACGACTACGGCTTCCCCATCGAGTGCTGGAAGCGGCGTATGATCGTACGCGGGAGGAGGGTCGGCAGTGTAGGTGGGCGGCAAAACAGTACCAGCAGATGCGCGCCGGTCCCAGAAACGCATCACCTTGCTCAGTCTCCTCGTTGCCGACTCGGCCTCGGGCGCCGAGGCAATGCTAGAGCGTCTCATGGCGGGTGAGGGTGGGGGTGGGGGGTTAGAGTGGCGAGGCTGATGACAATGAGGAGGGGCAGACAGCGTGCACTTGCTCGACGGGCGGAGGAGATGCGGCGGGATGATCGATGATGGATATGCACAGGCACGGCGATAGGAGAGTGGCCTATCCCCATCCGCGCCATGGCGCTGGGGGCAGGTGCCTGCACAGGAACACCATGTGCTGTCGTGCTCGCACCGATAAGTTCGCGAGGCGCCAGGAGGCTCCTGGGGTGCCCCAGCCCCAGTCCCCCACTGCGGACGATCGGATTGCTTACCACATCCCTTGCTGCCTCGAGAGACGACGTTCGCCGAGCGCCTATCATCGATCAACCTTATCAACCGATCGATGATCGAGTCGGTGGCGGGATATATGCCAGCGGTGGCGCTTGGCCCCGCGCTTAACTATATTGGACCAGGCCCCAGGGTGCTTTGCCCGTCACGTGATGCATGACATCACGCACCCACGCCCACGCCAACGCTTCTAGTCTGGGTTATATTCGCGCCACTGCTGGAGCTTGACGAATTGGGGGCGAAACCGCTGCGGGGAGAACGAACAGCACGCCTGTCTCGATATCGGCTGTGGTCCTCGGGCTCCTAGTTGGTAGACCAGGTTCAACGTTCAACGTTCAACGCGTTCAACTGAGCCTCAGTTCCATCGGCTTGCACGTTGCGGGGATCGTGCCAGCGTGACACTGCCCCCGTTCCTTCTTTTTTCCTTCCTGCATACGCCTCACTAGTCACTAGTCACTGGCCCTATGCCTTGTTTGGCTTCCTATAGGAGATGCGTCTGCACCCAGACCCACAACTCTTGCTCCAATGCATTTCCTTCTGCTCATCCTTCTGCCCATCCAGTGCCCTAGGCCAAAGATGCGGGACGAAGGATCAAGTCGATGAAGATGCGTCCAAAACCGAAATCCACCGGAATGGCCGGTGAACATCATGCATCAGGGACCATATGCATCAGCCATTGCATCAGCGCCAACATGGCAACTGCCAACCAAGCCTGCGGCCTGTGGCCTGACTGTCACGCAGAGAGGGCAGAGGGGCACTGTGTGGCGCTGAGCTCAGGCGCCGAGCTCAAAGCGGGTCTGATGATGAAACCAATTTTTGTCGGCGCGCGTGGCGCCAAGCCCACCAGCAGCAGCCAGCGCCCCCGGCTACCCATCCCCATTTCTTGGAACAGCTTCACGCGCTCACGCTCTTTCTGCGTCGAGGGACGACGAGTGACGACCAGTGCCGCCTTCGTCCGCTCCAACACCAGCGCAAGCACAGGCCTAACACGCGCACAACACGCCCACGCACCCCCTCCGCACCCTCCGACTCGCAGCCCACCACCGCTTCCGCCCGCCTTCTCTCCCTTGGCCGCTGTCTTCGGCGCTTGCTCTTCCCCTCCCAGTCCCTTGGGCAGTAGCAGCAGACTTGAGCAAAGCCCAGCCTCCTCTGTTCTCCAGTGCGACTTTCACCGCCACCATGCCCAGTCTCCTCACCCTGGCGCAGGCCACCGCCATCACTGCACTGGCCATCGACATTGCTGCCTGCCTCTCTTCCCCACGCAGCCACAGCACCGCACCAGCACCTGCCTCCGCCCCAGCGTCCACAGCCACCGCGACAGCCTCTAGCTCTGTGCCCCCCTCTGCGCTGACACTCCGCATCCGCCTTCCCCGCCACCAGCCTCCTTGCCTCCTTCTGGGGTTCTGACCCAGCCCAGCCTCAGTCTCAGCCATCCCAGCCATCACAGTCTTCCCCGCCGCCGACGCCTCCGCGCTCCCTGCTCCAGCCCAGTCCCAGCCCCAGCCCCAACCTCAGGCCCAGCTTCAGGTCGAGGTTCCGCTTGACTTTCCGCCGCAGGCGCCGCAGTCACAGCCTGCTTCGCCTCTGACGCCTCCCCGCTCCCCTGGTCCGCTGGTTCGGAAAAGTTTGCTGCGCTCCGAGCCCAGACGGATGCTGCCGGGGAGAGAGTGGAAAGAAGCGAAGCGCAGATGAAAGAGCTTCGGTTGACCATGCTCCAGTCGGAACATCAAATCAACTCGCTGCAGCACCAACTTGGCTTGTTGGAACGTCGTGTGCAAACTGCTCAGGCTCAGCTTGCCTCTCAGCTGCAGTGCACCGATCCAAGTGAGCGCGACTGTAGCAGCCGCGTCGCCGTGCTTCGTGCCAAGGTGGCCCAGCTGGAGAGGGAGATTGATCAGACCCAGCTTTGTGCACGTCAAGCTAAACAAAGTACGTCCTCCGTTTCATGGTTGGCGTTGATCGATGATCGAAGTCGGGGAACTGCGCATGGCTGACATTTTTTGGCCAGGTTGTCCCATGCCACGATCCTTGTTGAAGGACGAGAACGGCACCTCGTATCGCTGGAGCAAGAGAAGAACAAGTGGAAAGGACTGTTCGAGACTGTTCAGGCGAAATATCTAGCCAGCCAGGATCAGCTGGATCAGACCGTTCGGGGAATGATCGCTCCCCAATAGCCCATCTCCTTTCGGTACCAGCTTCCGTTTTTGGATCGGCCAGGATCGTTGCTACCCCCCGCCCCCCCCGCCCCCTCAGCGTTGTGCGCCCAGTACCCGCCTCCCCCTTGTGCTTCCGTCGCCCAACCCGCCAACATTCGTTTCAGGACCTGTAGTTTCCATTGATCTATACTAGGCTGTGCTTCATCTAAAAGTTCACTTCTTCCCCTTCACCTTCTGGTTCTCCATTTATTCGACCCCCCCCTCCCCCTCCCCCACCCTCTTCCGACCCTATATGTGTGTTAGGCATTCCAGCGATGTACACACTTGGCCCGCGTTGCCTTCCCGCCAAGATAGTGAAGTGGAAAAGGGCAAGTCCAATGCGTTTCGTGTGCGTTGCTGGGCTGGGCCGGAGCCAGAAAAACTTAAATAAAAAAAAAAAGAAATAAAAACTCACCCTCCCGCCCCGCCTGGCCGTCGAGGAGAGCAGGCACGGCCGAAGCTTTGAGCTGCTGGCCTTCTTCCACCACCACCTGTTGTGCCTCTCTTACGACCATGGCAGACGAGCAGATGGCCGTGGTGCCAGAAGATGGGAATGGGGCGGTGCAGAGCAAGCAAGCGCAAGGAAGTGCAAGTGCCAGCGCCAGCGCCAGCGCACGCGCAAGAGCCAGCGAAGGACTTTTATGTGCGCTACTACACGGGCCACTTTGGCAAGTACGGTCATGAGTTTCTCGAATTTGAGTACTCGCGCGGCCGTATCCGCTACGCCAACAACTCCAATTACCGTCACGACGACCTGATCAAGAAGGAAGTGTGGGTCAGTCCTCTGTTGGTGGAGGAACTGAAGCGGATCGTGGAGGACTCGGAGATCATCAAGGAAGACGATACCAAGTGGCCGCCGCGCAACTCGTTTGGACGGCAAGAACTCGAGGTGCGCTTGGGCGACGATCACATCTCGTTTGAAACGTGCAAGATTGGGTCGTTGGTGGATGTGCAGGACTCGGAGGACCCGGAAGGGTTGCGCGTGTTTTACTACCTGGTCCAGGATCTGAAGGTACGTTGGCGTCCGCGCCCCTTCCACCTTGCGTACCCACACCCTGTTTGTCGACTAACGTTGCATGTCTACGCCAGTGCTTGATCTTCAGCTTGATTAGCTTGCACTTTAAGATCAAGCCCATCTAAATTGTTGCGCGCTTTGGTGTACTGCACTCACCCGCTCCTCCTAAACTCACCCAACGTGTACAATATCGCCTCATTGATTCTCCCACCCATACGGGCGAAACACAACCAAGGACTGTGGCTGGCTATAGAGGCCAGCGAAGAAGGAGAGGAAACATAGGACATATGAGAAGACAACGATCAAGGCTTACTCGCTCTTGGCCAGTTTGGCCTGCTGGTCTTGCGCCGCCACGGCCCACATGCTCGGGTTCAAGGACCGGTGTAGCGCATTGGACCCTTCAAGCCCGATGCAGAACAGGAACGCGGCCACACCGTACACCGTCTGGCGCTGGATAGGGTTCAAAATGTCGAGAAGGGGGTAAGGGTAGTGGCCATTGAAGGTGTGCAGATGTTCAATCCATGTCCTAGTATAGGGAAAGGGGGAGAGAAGGGAGATGCGTGTCAGTCGACGCGGCCGCGGCACCAGGTTCCCGATTTCAGAGTGGGACGACACGTACACATAAGATACTGACACCAGCACGGCAACCAACGGCGCCCTGATCCGCTTGGGGAAAGGAGGCGAGAAGAGAAGATAGTCGGCTAGCAGCGCGACGGCCGGGAAGAGGTGCCAGCACAAGTTGGGCAGCAGAGGCAGATGAGGTGTAACTGTGATGGTCTTCAATGGGTTTGCCGGGTCGGGAATATCCGCGCTAGGGGTAAGCTGACAGGAAAACGTGTTAGTTGGTGACTGTTCAAAGTAACCCTGAGCAGCACATGGCTGCAGGGAGGGAAGGGACGTACCAGGCCCTCGTCATAGAGGAACAGCGGCCAAAAGAGAGCCGAGACGACAATTTCCAGGGAAGGGTCAAGGCCAAGCCTGTGATGTGGAGGCGCTCCAGCACACTCCAGGGAAAGAGCCAATGAGGACCGCCAAGAGTCCCAAGGCCTGAGTGGCAGTGGTAGCGTAGAGGGAGCAAACCGTCAGAACTGAGCGTGGCCTCCCTTCTGCTCGCCCGGGGCGTGCCGCCTGGCGGGACGAGCATGTCGGTGAGCTCGAGGTTGAGGATGCCATAGACAGAGGCAGCCAGGCCGGCAGCCAAAAGAGCGGCGTGGGCAGGGCGGTTGGAGGGCGACGCGGGCAGCGACGTTGCAGACATGGCGATGGCGATGGCGGTGGGCTGAGCACGGGTCGCGAGATAGGCAGCGCGGTTGCTAAGCGGCTTTGCTGAGCCAGACTCGTTTCCAAACGGGTTTCTGAGCGATGTGGCCGTCGGCAGAGGCACGAGACCCACTCCACACTGCCCCCATGCAGCCCCAACACGCAAGCGTGCACGTGAAACTTGCAATGCTATGTTCGCCCAGAGAGCACCGCCTTCCTTCCTTGTGCGGTTACGATTGTGGGTTTTGGATAGTGGGTGTTTGGGGTGCGTAGAACAGTTGGGGTGCCCAGCAGCTAGTTGTGTTCCCTGTGGTCCCATAGGCGACGTCTGTGTGTTGCGCTGAGGCTCAGGGCACCCAGTGGGTCCACAGCGCGAACTCCCAGTTTATGCTTGAAGAATATCTAGCGGTGAGGTGACCATGTGACGGGCAATGGCCGGGGGGGGGGGGGTGGCCGAGCCCGGCCGAGCGCACCCTCTCCCTTTGTCTTCCTTGCCTGTGGGTAGCCTGTTGCCCTTGCTTTGGGGCGTTTCGCATTGTGGCCAGCGTTCCCGTTCCCGGCTGAGTGTCAGACTCACGCCGTGCTAGGGGGCCCTTGGCCCACTAGGCCCGTATGGGCACTATGGCGTGATTCTTATCAGTTGGGAGATCCTGTGTCCACCTCTCGACTGTGCCCCCTTCCTGAGGAGGTACATATACCTCCTGTGCGTCCATAGATGTATGCAATCCATCTGCACCCTTTCCCCCATCTCCGTCTCCTGACACTGAGTGTGGGGACGTTTCCCTACTTGGTCTGTCCTTTCTGTGGGGGCCACGGAGTAGTGATCTCGATTCCCTTCCCCTTGCTTCATCGTTTTGTGTTGTCTATTTCTTGTAGATCGTGCTGCCTGTATGACCGATCAACGTAACGCTCAACGAGTTCAACGTTCAACTTGATCCATGTTCTAAAATTTCCCACGAACAGGCCATTTCGTCTTCTTGTCTTCTTGTCTTCTTGGTCTTCTTGGTCTTCTTGGTCTTCTTCTTCCTTCCTTTCTTCGACTTTTGTCTTTGTAACAGGAAGACTCGGAAATCTATCCTTGACCGCCAGGCAACTCCCGCGTTATCCTGTACAAATCACCAGCATTCCCACCGACCTGCCTTCCAGCGACCACCTCTTGGTCTTCCGGTATTACATCCCTTCGAGCGGGCATACAGTTGCTGTCGATCTTTTCAGTACTCAGTCTGTGCTCTGTGCGGCTCTCGCGGCGATTCAACAAGAGTTCTTGAATTGTTCTGTCAGACAGGACCTGTCCTACCTTTGTCTTTGTCTGCCAGCACCAGCCCTCTGGCCAACCCTTCTTCAGGACCACGGATTACAGGCATGTTGGTCTTGCTCGTTCCGGCGCATACGCAACGGTGCCGTGCTAGTCGACGCCCCGACTAAGAGGCCTCTTTATCTCTCGTGATCTCTAGCTCCGTTTCGATCTGCCATTAGTGTCCAAGCTTGATCAACCGTTGTAGCTTGTCCTCTATAGGAAAGCACCCTAATTGTGGCTCGGGCCCAAGTTCGCTCCACCCAGGACCCATGCCAGGTGGCGCGAGGCTGCATTTCTAGAGGATGTTACCGCCACCTTGTATACCCTCAATCGTTAGTGCTCAACAAGGACTGTGCTTTTGGCCCTTCTTCATATTTTTGCCTCGCTGTTGTAGCATCCACCAGCACCATGCACACTAGTCTATAGGGCAGTGGTTCTTTGGCATGTATGGGCAGATAACCACTTGACGTGTGGAGGTTATACTTGCACATGCGCCTTTGAAACGTGTCTCTTCTGATACTTGCCGATACCCCTCGCGTCCCGGATGTTCGATACTCTCCGAAAAAGTCGTTCCTGCCCCCTGCTTGGAGTTGGCATACTTGTGCTACGCGCTAATAGCTGACGTTCTTTGCGCTCCATTATAGCGCCTGAACGGCGCTGAGGTATTTGGGTAAACCGGACTTGCGCCCTGAGCGCCCTAAGCCTCTGGGTCGGCGAAGCGGAGAAGGTAGTAGTACTACCAACACTTTGTTGCCGTCACTGCCCCATGGCTAGTTCAATCACTAATCACAGTTGTAGCACTTGGATTCTTTTGCCGCATTGTTGGTGCTGTATGGGCGACGACCTGTCTGAGGGTCTGATGGCCAGTACGGAACACTATATAATAGCTCCAGCGATTTTAATCGCAGCGCAGCAGAGTACTAGTGAGTGAAGGAAGCATATGACTGGCGAGGTAACCGGCGACCGAGGACCCAAGCCCCACCGCTTTTGGTTGTGCGTCCTACCTCTCCCCCCCACCGCTGCCCCCCCCCCCCCCCCCCCAGCACCGTTCCCTGCTTGGATGTGGATAGACAAAGCGCAAGTGGAAGTGAGCGGAACCAATCCTTCTGTTGGGATCGATGATCGATGATCCCATTCGACGAGAAAAGGAAAAAAGAAAAACGATCCGACACCTGTGAGATTCGAACTCACGCCCTCAGAGAGGATTCGCTGGCCCTTGAAGCAAGGTGCTACAGATAGCAGGCGAACGGGGTAACCACTGCCTAAAGTGTCTTATACCACAAAGTTCAAATGGGAATGATAAGCTCTTGGGGGTGTAGAGACCAGCAACCCCAGCCCAAAGGGACCCACCCTGTCGCGAACGTCAGCAGTGGAGGTCCATCCTTCATCAGGGTGGAGAGATACCCGCCTCCCCACCGTTGTCAGTGACAATGCCAATACCAATACCGACGGGTCTTGATCAGGCTTACTTGGCAACCCACTGTCGCGGCGGGTACTATTGAAAAGGAGGCAGGCACAAGTCCATGTATTCCCTTTCTAGCGCAGATGTACACGCTGCATTGTGGCAGCTAGGGTTGGGCCCCCTTCGGCCTTTGGTTTTCGCCTATAGAATGAGCGCTGAGCACCTTGGCGCGTCCAGCCGCGCTAATGAGAGTGTAAGATTAAGGAAACGGTGAGGGGGTATGCGTGCAAGCAAGCCGGCAAGCAGCACAACATACAAACACCAAGAAGCAAGTTCAACATGCATGGATCACCATAGAATTGAGCTTGGGGACGATGGATGAAAAAGGCGAAACAACTAGAAAGGAAAATGTGAAGGCCATAGATGAAAGGGGGGGCTTTCGAAGCGACAAAGACTCCGAGTGCAGGAGCAGAAGCAAGCAAAAGCAGGCAGAAGCAAGCAGAAGCAAGCAGAAGCAAGGAGCAAGCCCGAGCCCGAGACCCCGAAGAGAAGGAACGAGCATAGCGGGGGGAAGCGGAGAGCCTGAGAGGCGTCCGGGGGCAAAGAAGAGGGGGGGGGCATAGTGGGGAGTCCTAGGCAGAATAAAAAAAAGCGGTGTGGTGCCGCGTGTGTCGGAGCGAGAAAGGAAAACCCAGTAAGTCTTCCTAGGCGTTTTGGCTCGTTGCAAGCGGAGCAAGGTGATGGGGCGAAGCCAAGAAAGCCCAAGAGGCCAGACCAGAAAAGGAAAGATCCCATCGCATGCTTCCCTCTGCAGACCAGGTTACTGGGCGTGACCGAAGGCCACGATATCTTCCCCAATGTGGCAACCAGCGTGGTACTTAGCCTTGGTGGGGCGGGGGGTGCGTCGCCGCTGTGTGCTGGGCAAGCCCTACATCCCCCTCGACCGAATCCTGCTCCCTTGAGCTCCGAGCAGGCAAGGAAGACGATCGCAAGGTTCCGGTGCGCGATGAAACACGAGGGCGGTCCTGGTGGAGGGAGGCTTGGTTATCCTCATCTTCATCGTCACCAACGCCTTGCTGCGCAGCGAGCAACATCTGGGCCCGTTGCACCGCTTCCGCTTCTTCGTCTTCCCCCTGCTCCTCGTCCCTGCTTCTTGCCTCGCCCTCCTCACTGTCAGCGTGGTCCACATCATGATGCGAACTAATATGACGGGAAAGCCAGGCGGCTGTAGAGGAAGGAGGGCGATCAGTTGGGAGCCCCAGTTGTTTCTTGCGCTCGGCAAGTTTGGTCGGAACCTGATGCTTGACCAATTCAAACCGAGCATTGTGAGGCGTCCAGGCGTCCGGATCGAGGTCCGGAGCACCGTCTCCAACTCGGATCGGTGGTCGCATACCCACCGCCACGCCGGACTCGGCTCAGGCTGGTCCAAATCGTGCGCCGTCTTCTCCTCCTGCCAACTCGCCTCGTCTTCCTTGGTCATTGGGATCACCGACACTTGGGGCTCGGCCAGCCGGCTCTCGAGGTACTCCAGCACCAAACTCGATCCTTCCACCCACTCACGCACATTGGGGTACTGGATCTGGTTCCCTTCCACCTCTCTCCTCTTCAGCCTCCTGCGAGGGCCGTTCCACTTCGGCCTCAGCCAATTCGGGCTGTCGGTCCGACTCGAGCTGGGTGTAGTCCCTCTCCTCTGCTTGCGGCCTCTCTTGCTCGGCTTCGCCATGCGCCGGATGCCGCTGAGGGGCGAAGGACCTGGAGCGGAAGAGAGACGGGGAGCATAGACCGACGAGCCTCGGTCATGGCCGGGACGTACGATGGAACCGAGACGGTGTACTGCCGCCCCTGCACTGTCCGCCAAGCGACCTCCTACCGTCTTGAGTGTGCTAGCATGGCCTGAGCCTCGGGAAGAGCGCCGGCTGAGAGCGGTACGATCGTCTTGTTCTCGCGCCTGCTGACGAGCCAACATGCTCGCGAGCCGATCGGCCCGAAGCGAAATGTCCACCATTCATCAAGTATTCGTGTTGTCGAATCCGCCGCGTCTCCGCATCGTTCTCCCCCACATCCCAATCGCCATCGCCCGGATCCATATCGGCATCGGCAGCCGTGTCCTCAATATCGTCAAAGGTATTGTTCCGAGCAAAGGAGATGGTGCGTTGATGCATCGGATGCAGGCCCGTAGGGCGAGAAACCGGGTTTTCTGGTAAGGGCTCCTGGTTCTCGCCCGTGGGCGTGGAGACAAACTTGGTGTTCGGGCTGGTTCCTGTCGCTTCGGCCGAGCCCGAGCCCAGTTCACACCCCCATCCTCTTCGGTCGCAGTGCCAGAGAGGGAGTGGCTGGCATCGGGGGATGGTTCGACGGAGGTTCTTGCGCCTTTTGCGATTGGAGCTGGGATGCCAACACACACGGATCTCCGCCATGCCCCCATCTTCCCCTTCGTCTTCGCTCGCCAGGTGGCCTTTGACCGGTTTCTCTGACCCCACTGTCTTGAAGCGCTGAAACGCGCGATTGGCCCAGGATTCCCAGGTGGCCGTTTGATGGAGCCCTAGCCCACCACCACTCAATCCACCGTGAGAGAGGGAGCGATGCAGTCGTTTGGTCGAGTTCCGGGCGGCCGAGAAGAAGGGGACAGTAAGGCCGTGCACGGCAATGGAACATAAAACGAAGAAATAGGTGATAGGAATCATGCTGTTGGCCAGGTAGTGGTTGGGATGCGTAGGTGGATCCGGTGTGTCATCCGGCAGGAGCGTCCTGCCAAAGGTGGAGATGAATATAGCACCACAGCCCATAGGGCCAAAGTGACCGACAAAGAGGGCGTCACGGAAGGTCTTGATGTCGGGAACGTATTTCCAGAGAGCCACGATGATCGGGATGCGCTTGAGGAGAAGAGTGAGGATGGCAATTACAAACAGGCGCCAAATGTTAAGCGTCGTTTCTGGGGCCACCCATGAGCCAAAGGGCATCATGGCCCCAAGGAAGATAAAGGTCGCCGTGTTGAACAGAAGATCCACAATGGCCGAGAAATTGGACGACTCGGTTTGCGCAGAGAACCACCCGTCCCAGGCAAACGCTGTGCCCGCAGCAAACGCTGCCAGCAAATCGTCGGATCCCAACAGAACGTTGGCCCCCATTGACATCAGCGCCAAGGCCACATAGTGCACCACGAACGATTCACGGTCCACCAAACGCCAATGTTCCGACAAACGAATAACTTTGCGTGCCACCCATCCGATTAGAGCACCAATCACGGTACCCAGAGCAATCTCATACAAAATGATCTGATACACCTGCGTCCACAAGTCAGTTTATGGTCCGTGCGCTGCACAAGACACAAGACACGATACGTACCCAGCGACCAATCGCCCACCCGACGGCGTGCCGGTTCATGGTGAGGTACAAGGCCAAATAGAGAAAGGGGGAAAGCAGCACCGTCGTTGCAGCCAGATTCACAGGTGAGCAAGTGACGAATGTGAGCCGGCACGTGCTTTTCGGCCCAAGGGCCTCCACAACCGAGGCAGACAAATGGGGTCGGTAGGGTCACAGCGGCGGCAACAACGAGGGAAGTGAGATAATCCAGGCCTGGAACCAGCCCCCCAGGAAAAGGCCGGTGACTAGCCACCCCCATAACATGACAGGACCTAGCAAAACCATGATGGATTGCCAGTGTCGCAAAAGATACTTTTTGGGCAGTTCCACGCCCGCGGCAAAGACAGAGAGGGCAATTGTAACGCGAAGAACCTCCATTGCAATTTCGTTAGTCAAGACAGTGCCCGGGGGGCGCTCATGCCTCTGCTTTCCCCAATGGGAAGGGTCGAATAGGTTGAGGCAGTAGGGGCCGACGATGATGCCAAAGATGCGGCGAGAGGTGCTTCTCCAAAGTAGAGTTTCTCCTTGATGAACAAGGAAAAGCAGGCAAACAGCACAACAAAGGTACCGAATCCAGTGTAAATGATGTGGGCGGGTGAAACCTCAAAGGGTTTGAAGTGGTGCTCGGTCACCGGCGTCTCAGGCGTGCCGGATGGCTCGGCCGCGAGCACCACTGCCGAGGGCGAAAGGAGTGGGAGGGCGGAGGAAGAGGAAGAGGAAGAGAGAGGAGAGGAAAGAGCGGGCGGAAGGAGGGAAGAGGGCACGCCATCGGGGCGGCAAATGCGGAGGCGATGGCTGCTGCGCAGGCGAGGAAGGCGAGGAGCCCAGCAAGGCGGTGTGCAAACGCAGACAGCCTCATTCACCGCGGTTGGGAGCAGCGGACGGGCAAGAGACAAGACGAGGGGGCAGGAAGCGAAGGCGTCGGCGGGGCGAAGACAGAGGGAATGCGGACAGACGTGGGTTCATCTCCACCAATGCGATCACCCAAAGCAGGAGGGCGTGGGGGGAGAGCACGGCGGGAAGATGGTGGCGGCGGGGATGCCGATGGGTGCGCTGAACGTGCCGACGTCAGCACGCAAAAAACGCAATCAGCGCGATCGCTCCTCTCCCCCCCGATCCCGCGTCACGCGTTCGCGCCGTACGTCATATATCACACCCACGGTGACCGGTGAGCGTGTTTGCCGAGCGAGGCTGAGCGAGACTGAGCCTGGGCTGCGCACCAGGCCGATCACCCATTGAGCTGGGAGCAGCCGGCCGCCGCCAGTAGCGCACACTGCCAACAGAGTGCCCAGCCGCCGCCGCTCACCCGGCCGCACCAGCGCAGCCTGCCGCAATCATCGACCCAATCATCCATAGTCGGCACTCGAGCGGTTGATTCCAGCGATTAATAACAGCGCCCCCGCCCAGGCGACCCGCGTGCGCGGCCCTCCGACAGCCAAGCCCGGGCACGACGCCAGTGCTGCGCCGCCCCGCACGGGGAAAGTGTTTCTCACCGCGGTGTGCTCGTGCCAGTGCCCGCTCTGTACCATGTCCCAGCAGCGCGGTACCTATCCGGTTGTCGGCCCGTATCCACAAGAAGCGCGCCGCTTGTTGGGCGTTGTCTTGACCTGTGGCCTGTGACACGTGACTGTGACCAGCGACCCATCGTCAGTACCCGACTCCGCCTAGTAGCATACCAGAAGCGCCAAGACCATCAGTCACCGCAGTCACCTCCATCTACGTGATGCATGTGATGCATCCGCACGTAATGTTTTTTTTACGGGTCTCCCGCTCCATCAAGATCACTTGGGCTCGCCACTGCCAGCGTAATTTCATCTCGGTCTCCATCAAATATCGACCGCTAGTCCCACTTGCTGCTTTCGGAGCTCTTCTTCAACAATAGCACTTGCTTAGTTCCCACACCGTACCGGCCCCTCGAGATGTGCGTTTTGTGCGAATGTGGGGGGACCCCATTGCCAGCATAGCTACGCGGACAATCCCGCACAGTCTCATGCATCGCCATGTGGCACCTGCAGTCCTGAGGCCTGGGCCTGATGGTCTTCCAGGGTAATGCATAATGCAATCGCACCAGTGGTGGTGGGGTCCAAGCAAACCCCCATCAGTAACATGTAACACCTCCAGCGGCACGTCAAGCAGCCAGTCATCAACAGGGGATAGCTGCGGATATAGGCTGCGGGGCAAGGAAAACACAGAAGCGGGGAAACAATCATGGAACTACTCCCCTAGTAGTAGGCCTGTGGAGGGACCGAACAAAGGGACCTTTTGGCCAAACACACGAGTCACCCGTTGGCTCAACACAGTCTCCAGAGTCGACCGCTGGCTCAACACCGTCTCCAGAGTCGACCGCACATCTCCATCTCTTCGGGTTCGTGGTGGCTTGCTGTCACGTGGCAGCCTTTAAGGCCGTATAGTGCATCAGTTAGTGCTCATGATGGACGTCTCGTCCGCCGTATACTACTGAATGGTCAGAAAAAAGAGTGGGGGAAGTGTTAGGGAAGGGGCGTATGAGTCGTAGGCTGCAAAGAGACTGGCGTATATAGAGGACCGGATGGCGAGAGCCGGAGGGTCCTGATATCCTGGCGATCCCCCTGGTTCCTTGACCTTAGTGGCGCTTCCAAGTAACCCCCGCAAGATGAACGGTTCGGTTTAGACGTAGCGTTCCCCCTGTCCCAGCCTTAAGCTCTGTCAATGATATGAATTCAAGAGGTAGTGATTAACGAAAACGAAGAACCGTAAAACGGACACAGAAGACGATAGGCGTGTGTGAGTGGAAGTGAAAGAGGAGAACGAAGACACCACGTGCCATAGTTTGGCTGCTCTCCCGCTCTCATTTCCAATTTCTTCGTCAGGAGCATCTCGTTCTTTTCCTGCTTCTTCCACTTCGCAGCATGTCCTTTGCTCTTGCTTCTTCCCCACGGACGATTGCTACGTCCCTTGGCCTAGTCCCGATTTTGGTCTCCCTCGCCTTAGCCCCGACTGTGACACCACGCACAAAAAAGGCTATGGAAATTATAGCTTTGGAGGGTAGACCTGCATACTATGGGTACCGTGGTAGGGAGCGAGAGGCGGACAATTCACACCGTCAAGCATCGGGAAGCGACCCATACTCAATGCCAGACCGAGGGCAGCAGCAATAGCAGCGGGATATACACAGCCGGGTTACCAGGTAACAGGGGGTTATTACTCAGGTACCACGAGGTTTTGTACCACATTTTGAAGCCGGGAGAGAAAAGCGAATGGAAACCGCTTTGGACAGGTGATGAACGGGGACCAAGAAATGCTGTAACCTACCCACCCCCTCATGATCTCCATCGCATCAGCGAGAAACAACAAGTGGCGCACGTGCCATGCACCGTGCACCGGAGTTGGCTCAGTTGGCGAAGATCAAAGAGTTGCGGGGTTTATAGTTATTGTTGCGATGAGAGTGATCGCCGCACCCCATGCCATCCTACGTGAGAGTATATCAGTGCTCCTGTCCCCCTGTGATGCACTCTCACATCGCGGTGGACGTGTAGTATGTACGGTTTTGTACTCTTCTCATAGTCTCCAGGGCAGTACCTCTATCTCCTCAACAGAACCACATCCTCCATCCACCATCCACCTTTTGCAACACGTATACGTATATACGCCATCAATTAAGGGTTGAACGTCACTTGCACGTGTTGAACGTTAATTGATGTCGCGTGTGCGGTTGCCATACGTACATACGCCAACAGCGACTATAAACTCACTCGCCATCTCCTGTATAGCTCTGCCCCCTGCGTCTTTTGCCACCAACAACGCCCACATGGCTCCGCCGCATACGATGGCCTACACTGCCCGACACCCGGGGTCGTATACGCTTCAGTCGCTTCCATTGCAGCCTCCATAGGCGGGCGGGGAATAGGACACACGTCGCTGCATGATACGCATGCATGGACATGTGGCCTGTGGGCGCGGATTTATTAGGACAAAAATGCACCGCCTATAACAGGAGGTCAGAGGAATGGCATTGACATATTGACATGCGACCTGTTCTCCGAAGGCTTATCTGCTACCCACCACCCCACACACCCACACAACCGCAGAATACTTGTGCTAGAAGGGTAGAGACCGCCCGGATGCGCTCAAATTCAAGGTCCAAGGCCTTGCGAGCGAACAAGCGAGGTCAGTGCTCGGCCTCTGCTCGGCCCTGCTCGGTCAGATCGCCCCCCAAGGAGGCTGACGCTGGGTTCGACTCGGATGCCGCGAAAAAGCGCGATGGGGCTGGCCCGACAAAAGGTACACTAGCAGGAGGTAAGAAACGTTAAGCTCCGGAGGGGAAGGCCACGGGGGCAGTGCTGGGGGTGTGGCTTGCGTATTTTGGCCGCGGGGACACGCTGTTTGGCCGCGATCGTGCAGCCGCGGGCGGCTGGCTGCAGCAAGATGGTTGAAGTATGTCGATTATGCCGGTCCTGCGCACCGCGGGGGTTGTGCCTGGCGGCAGGCACGGGCGCTGGCTCTCGATAGGGTAGCGATGGGGTGGCGGCTAGGGAAGGCGATGGACGCACGGACGCGAGGACGCGGAGGCCGAGTGCACGTGCCGCGTGCCTTCAGCGTCGTGCAGGGCGCACAGCGCCAGCCGTGAGACAAGCTGTCCAACTACGTCATTGTCACGCGTCACCGGTCACCCCCGTCGCCACCTGGCTGCGACTGCTGCGACGGGCAGACGATAGGGTGGTGGTCTGTCCAGCAGGCCCGCGTCTCTTGAAGCTTCAGCTGAAGTTCACCTTGGCTCCCTGCGATTTGAGGCCCACCACCCCTGCCCGGAGCGTGCCGACTGCCTCCGTGCCGCCTCCGTCAAGCATGCCCCAAGTCGCTTGCACTTGCGGCGCTGAAAGCTTCTACTTGAGGAAACTTGTGCTGCTTCTGGTGGCGGGGGCTCAAGCGCCGCTGACCAAAGCTCCTTCGTGACGCGTGACGGCTGTGCTTGAGTGCCTCAGCATCAAGCATCAAGCATCAAGCATCACTAGATCACTAATCGTTTCCAGTTTGTACCTTCAAGCTTCAAGAGCTTCAGAGACGTCAGACTTCGGACTTGAAGCTTCAGATCCTTGAGCTTTATTCGCTTCAAGCTGCCCCCCAGCCACCCTGCCCTGTCTGCCCCAGCGTCTGCCTCCTGCTTCGTCTGCCCTGATCTGCCTTGGGCGCTCTGTCTGTGCTGTGCCCCGTCGGCCCCCCCCCGCCTCCCTCTTATATCCAACGTCCTTCTTCCGTGTTTGCCCACCGCCACCACCTACACCCCCCCCACCATGCCTCCCATCGCCACGCCCGCCGTCCCGACCGCCTTCACGCCCGCTCCTGCCGCGTCCACGGTGCCCATCACCGCTCTGTACAACCAGCACCATGACATGGACGCCCACCTAGTCCGTGCCATTGTCGCCGGCCTCACCAGCACCCATCGCATCGTTCCAGGCACCACGCCCGCCGACGCCGCCTACGCCTACACCAAGACCCTTCCCACTGTTCTCCTCTACGACCAACGCGGCCTTACCATCTACGATGAGCTGATCAAGGAAGATGACTATGTACGTTGTTGTTGTTGTTGCTGCGTTGCGATCTGTCCCGTTGGCTTTTGTGTCGCGCGATGCATGCGCACGCCAAGCTGACGTTCCATCCCGTTGGTGCAGTACCTGTTCCCCCGAGCTTAGCATCTTGGCCAAGCACAGCAAGGAAATTGCTCATCAGCTCGTGGGCCCCCTACCGAAGCCAGTCTGTCCCTCGGCTCTTCCGCCCGCACACCAGCGTGCCCGTCGCGCCGGTCCATGTTGGAACTGGGGGCAGGGTCGCTGCGCAAGACGGGGCATTTGATCCAAGCACTGAGTGCGGTTGCTCCCAAGTTGAGGACCGCATCGCGTACCAAGGCACGCCACCTTCCATCACGTATCATGCTCTGGACCTGGACCGAGCCGAGTTGGTGCGAACCTTGTCGGCGTTGCATAAGGCTCAGTCAGTTGCGGAGGTGGATGGACCCGCGACGGTGGGCGGCCAAACGGTTGGTCTCGGTGGACTATGGGCAACATATGACCAAGGTATGTTCTTCTTCCCCGTCCTCTCGGTCCCATTACAAACGGGCGCGTGTTCTGACTACCTACCTACTAACCTTTTTGCAATGTCTGTCTTTTTCCCCACCCACAGGCTTAGAGTTCATTCGTTCTGGAGGGCTCAAGGACCTTTCTCTGCCTCGTCCGAAGGCCGGCGCGATTCTCTGGCTCGGTAGCTCGATTGGCAATCTGGACCGGGCCGAGGCGACGGCAATGCTGCGCCGGATGCAGCAAGAGTCGATGCGAGCAGGATGTGTTGTTGATCGGGATGGACCGACGGAACGAAGCAAGCTTGGTGACTCGCGCCTACAATGATCGGGCGGGCGTGACGGCCAAGTTTCTCAGGAATGGGCTAGTGCATGCGCAGCACCTCTTGCACACTGCCTCGCACGGCACCTCGCACCTCGACCCCAGTACATTTGAGTACATAGGACGGTACAATGTGCCGCTTGGGCGTCACGAGGCCTACTACCGCTCCTCCTGGATCAGGACGTGACGCTGCCTGCCACCACAGGAGGCAGCACGACGGTCCACTTTGACAAGGCGAACTGGTGTGTTTGTGGAACAGAGTATCAAGTACTGTCCCGCGAGGCGCATGAGATGTTGATGGTGCTGGCCTGCGCGTGGTGCAAGCGTGGGCGGACGAGGGGATCGGTACGATCTATGGTTGGTGGAAAAACCTCCTTTTGGTTTGGCTCTACCGGCTCGCAGCGGGTGGCGCCCACGATGACGATGGCCCAGAACGGTGCGGGTACGGGGTGTCACGTTGGGGTCCGGTCAATCGCGGAATCCCATCGCTAGCAGAGTGGGATGGGATGTGGAAGGCATGGGATACGGTCGCTTTCGCCATGGTCTCTCCCACCCTGATGCACATCAAACCGATCGATTTGCGCCACATTCCTCTCTTCTACGCCGGCACATCCCTGCCTTTGTCGACATCTTTATTGCTCGCATGTATGGCGAGCGGCAACTGAACCCGGAGTACGGCAACCTCTTTGAGCGTGGCATCGACCCTTCGATGGAGACGGGCGAGGTGACGCACAGCCACAGTGATGTGCCACTGAGCACAGACGAGTGGCCATTGGTCCAGGACGTGGCAGCGTACGAGCGGCAAGTGCAAGAGCGTGTGCGGGCGCTCTACGCCGAGGTGGCGGCTGGCACGCGCTCGCTGAATCGTCGACAAGCACGTGGATTGTGGCAAGTGTTTGAACACATTGCGCTTCACATGGAGACGCTCTTGTACATGTTGGCCCAATCCCCCCTCACGCTCCCGCCTCCCTCCTTCACCGTTCCAGACTGGGCCAGCTTGCAGAGGAAGTGGACTCGCTCAGACCAAGCCCAGGGGGGGCAGAAGGCTCGTCATGGCTTGATCCATTTCCCGGGCGGGCAAGGTGCTAGGCCACAACGACTTGGAAGCCGAGGATTTCGACCATGCGCTTCCCCCGGGCCCGCGCGGCGAGGAAGTCGAGAGATGGAACGAGATGCTGGACCATCCTGAATTTGGATGGGACATTGAGTCGCCTGCCAACGTGGTGCTGGTCAAGCCATTTGCGGTGCGCGCGGGTCCCATTACAAACGGTGAATATGCATCCTACCTGGACCAGCTCAAGAAGGCAGGGGAAACGGTGGCGGTGCCCGCTTCGTGGGTCGAGATGGGGGAGAAGCAAGGGATGGGGTCAATGGCCGAACGGTATGGGGTGAAAACGGTGTATGGACCTGTTGCAATGTCGGTGGCTGAGTTGTGGCCGGTCCAAGCTTCGGGACAAGACTTGGCGGCGTATGCCAAGGCGCAAGGGGGACGTTTACCGACCCAAGCCGAGCTCCGTATCTTTCTCTCTCATCCCAACTACCGTACCGATCGGCCAGGGACGAACGTAGGGCTGCGCAACTGGCATCCCGTTCCCGCCACCGTTGCCCTGCTCGACACGGACGGCCAGATGATCCCGGGGCACAATGAGGGGTGTGGGAATGGACGTCGACTCCGCTGGCTGCGCCGAAAGGGTTTGTGGCGAGTAAGCTCTACCCAGGCTACTCGTCGGACTTTTTCGATGGCCAACACTCGGTCGTCCTCGGCGCGTCTTGGGCCACGACAGGGAATTGCTTCGCGCGAGTCGGTGGTGAACTGGTACCAGACGCCCTACCCTTATGTGTTTGCAGGCGCACGGGTTGCGTTTGACGCCGAATAAAGGATGCCACGTGCCAGAGGAGTTGGCCCCGCATGTTACATCGTAAGGCCGCACTGAGCACCGATCTCGCAAGGGCAAACAAATAATAACTCGCAAAACAAGTGACTAGCGATGGAGATTGGCTCTCAAATCTCAATGCTGTTAGGCCCGCAATACCAAGGATTCATTGAGTGAGGTTGGTAGACCTGATTGCAGGGCTTCTGGGCACCCTCCTCGCGAACACAATAGACACCAGACATTTGTGCTGGGAGTGACTACTACTGAGACCGACAGGCTGCAAGTTCAAAATTGAACAACTATATATACCCGCTAGCCCTTAATTGTCAAACAAGGATTTGCCCATGTGGAGAAGAAACAATGCCAAAGGCGGGTGGGCCGATGGGTCGCCATCTTGTTCATCGCAAATCTCGTCACAGTGGGGCGGGGAAAGGACGGATCAGCCGTTGGCCTTCGACACATCGCTAGCAACGGTTAGTCGATTAGTACTCGATTAGTTGCTGCTGGTACCATCGACCGGTTAGGCCGGTTGTCCCGGTTTTTATCGATTATCAAGACTATCACTCGACGCCCGGTGACCTGGTGACGCGTGACGCGACTCACCAGTGACTCGTGACCAAGTGACTCCCCCTGTGGCCTTATGTAGGCCAGATAGGCCAGACCGTGTCTGGATATGATCGACAACAAAAGCGAGTCCCTGCCGCGTTGTTCGACGTTCGCGGCTCGGTTGTCTTCTCGCTGGCCAAGTCCCCACCGCCGCCCCCACCACCGCCCCCACCACCACCATCACCAGCACACGTCCCTGATACCTTCCACGCTCGCCTCTGCTGACCCCACTGTGCCGCTGCGATGACTCTCCACAGCAGCATCAGTGCCGCCCCACCGCGGGCCTACCCAGTGCGCCCGCCAGTCGAAGGGTGCAGGTACTGGTGTCGTTGGTCCTGTGCTGGTTCGCGCTCCATCTGCCCGTCTTTTTCAACATCTTCCTTTTGCCCCTCGCCACTTCCCTCCACCACCTCGCCCTCTTTTGCAAGCGCTTCGTTCCCCGCCCTGTCTGCCGAGGAGGCCAGATGGCTGGGTCCAACTTGGCTCCTGGCCCTGCTGCCCCGCATTTTGGACACGGTCGTCGATGCAACGTCGGGGCTGCCGGGCAAACAGCCCACCACGCGCCCTCCCCCCGCTCAGGTTACATCAGCCCCTACGGAGAAGAAGGGGACTGTCGAGGCTCCACCGAACAAGAACGCGCTGTCGCATGGGCATCCTGGCTTGCCTTTCCCCCTGCCCGAGTGTTGGGGGCATCGTGGCGCATCGGGTGTTTTCCCAGAGAACACACTTCCGTCTTTTGAGCGCGCAATCCAAGATGGTTCGGAGGGGATTGAGACTGGTACGTTGTTTTCCTCTCTCTGCCTCTCTTCTGTTTTTGGGTTTTGGGTTGGGTTTGGTTGTGATTGTGGTTCTTTCCTCTCTTGTCCCTACCAATGAATGAACAACACGCTAACCCCCCCTTCTCCCCTATTCTCCCCCTTCGCTTCCTGTGTTCTTTTGGCAGATGTGCACATCACGCAAGACGATGTGATTCTCATCTTCCATGACCCTGCGCTGGAGCGCACGACCGATGGCAAGGGCATGATCCAGGACCAAAATTGGTACGGCGGGGTGGAACATGTGCGAACGCTGGAAGTGCCCGCGCAGCAAATCCCTCGGTTTGAGCAACTGTGCGAACTGATGATGCGCCCGGCCTACCGTCACGTCAAGGCCAACATTGACATCAAGCCTGAAAACGATCCGGAACGACTGTTTCGTCTGATGGCGCGCTTGGTGCGCCAGTACCCGGCATGGCAAACCGACTTGGCGCCGCGCATCCTGCTGGGCTTGTGGCACCCCAAATTTTTGCCGTATGCAATGCAGTATGTCCCCGAACTCACCCGCGTTCACATTGGTGGCAGTCCCGCCTTGGCACGGCAGTACTTTTGGCCATATGTGGCTGGGTTTAGCATGCACTTTGATTCGCTCCTCACCGCCGAGGGCACCCTGTTCTTCCGCGAGGCCAAGGCGGCCGGGAAGATGGTACGGTCTGGACAGTGAATTTGGCGGATGAGATGGTGCAGTCGGCGCTGTGGGGCTTGGACGCGGTCTTGACGGACAAACCGGCTCTGTTCCAGCAAGTGCGAACCGACTTGCTGCGCGACACGCGCGCCACCGTGCCCAAGTACCTCCCCTCGGGGTGGCCTTGGACCCGGTGGAGGTACTACCCCTGGACGCTGTATTCGGTCCAGACTACCCGATTGGGCTTGATGGAGGCACGCGCCAAACAGCCCTATGCTCTGACGCCCGCTCAAACTGCCCTGCTCGCCTCGGGTTCCAGTACGAACCAAGCTACATACGCTACGCACCAGACGTAGCGCAACGAAGTAAGGGCGCGTGCCAGCGGAACGATGAGGTCATCGGCTATCCTTCCTATCCTCCCTGTTTGTCCGGCCTCGGCCGTTTGGGATTGCTCCAGCCACCGGAGGCTCATGGATCATCTTCATTCCTAGCATGTGGTGTGCACATTTCCGGTTTTGCACATTTCCAGCAAACAGCCGACTGCACGTAGGCGGGGCGGGGGAGGGGGCGATCCGGCTTGATCGAAGCTTGATCGCTGGCCCGACCAGACTGGTTCAGGCCGCTGAGCGCGTGCCCCGAGAGATTACACAACGTAGAAATGCAGACTAGACAACGTCCCCCCGTGGATGACGAGACTGAACCATGTCCTGCCCGCCCCGTGGGCGGCAAGCTGCCCTACCATTCCCTGGATCAGTAAAACATAGCGTGAAGCGGTGCTGTTGCATGGCGAAAGGTGAATGGGTGAATGGTCCATTCTCCTGAGCGAAGATAAGATTCCCCCTCGGTACCCACTGTCGGCGCAGCCCTCACTGGTGGCCTCACTATTGTACACGTGAGTCGTGAGTACTGAGTCCCCACACAGACAAAAAAGGGTGAATAAAGGGTGAATAGGTAAGAATGCGTTCCTATGGGAGAGGTGCAGATGAGCTCCCCCCCGCCCACCCACAAGCGGGGGCGAAGAAGGGGAGACAAAACGAGGTAGAGGTAGAGATAGGGGGGAAGACGAAAGAAACCCAACAGAAGACAATAATGGGAAAGGGGAGGGAAAAATGGAAGGGGAAAAATGGAGAGGGAAAAAATGAGGAGGGAAACATGGGGAGGAGAGGAGGGAGAGGGGAAGGGGAAGGGGACGGTCGATCCATAGCAGGCCACATAAGCTTAGCACCCTTTGAGACATATCTCTCGGGCACATGGACAAGAGAGAAGGTAGGTGCCTTCTCTCGGGCCTCAACGACATGGGATCCGCCATGCGCGAGCGGGACGAGGACAAGGGCAAGGGCAGGACAAGGTAAGTACAGTAGCCTACCCTACCGTGTCCACAGACTGCCCCAGACCGCCTGCGCCCAGCGGGTCACGCCCCACGCGGGCGGGGAGGCGTAGTGCGTGAGGCCGCTGAGAGCTGCGATGGAGGCGTTGGAAGGCGGCGGCGACGGCGGTGTGGGCCAGGGGCAGTGGCGCTGCGCCAAATCGCCCGGCGCTGGCTAAGGCGTAGTGGTGCACTGAGTCGCCGAGGCCGAGGGTGAGCGGGGTAGCCAACGAGCTGGCTGGGATGGATGTGCCTGTGCCGTAGCCCGCGGATGGGATGCCGATCAAGTCGTCTCCGTCCCACTGGCTCGGGTCGGGCGCAAAAAAGAAGCCGGCGACCAAGACGCAGTAGGAGAAGAAGAGGATGCTGGGAGGTAGAAGCAATGAGATACGAGAGATGAAAGAGGAGAGAGGAGAGAGGAGACGCGGAAAGTTAGTGAGGGGGATGTCCCAGGCCCAAAAGAAACAAGCAACCAAAGAAACGAAAAAACGAAGGGGAAGGCAAGCAAAATAAGACGTACGAGCCACGATGGTAGTTGCTCCTGGATTCAATGTAAGTGTAGGTGATCAGGAAGATGGAGAAGACGATCGCAATCACGTCCCAGCGGGGGAAGATGAGGGTAAAGGCATGCGACATGCTCGGTACGCCGCCCAAGTGAGCATTGTACCATGCTGAAAAGGCGACCATGGCAGGGATCTGAATCAAACACACTTGTAGCGCATACGCCGAGCCAATCTCCATCGACAGGGCAATGTTGCCATTGATGGCAAACGACATGGCGTTCATAAACTCGGTCGTGTTGGGCACCAGCGCAAATAAGGTAATCCCCAAAAACTTCTCGTCCAACCCACTTCCTTCCAACACCACATCCACCACATCCACCAACACCTCCGCAATAATCGCATACAGCACCGTGCACCCAAGCAGAACCGACATACTCACCGTACGCGACCAAGAGGGCCCATCGTGCCCACCACCACCCCACCTTCCGCATGACCACCTGCCTCTGCCCGCGGCACGGTGCGCCCGAGGTCGGTGCTCCCGAGGGAGGCACTCGACGAGGGAGAAACGCCGGGGCGGTGGGCCCGAGCGGGAAGTACGTTGGGAGCCATGTTGGGACGGGTCCCTCGGAGCCGGCCGTGCCGTCGTGCCGGCTGTCGGGTGGCGGAGGAAGAAGCGGGAGCAGTAGACGAAGATGGTGTGGGGGGAGCGGCAAGACCCATGGCGCGGGCATACTCAGCCTCAGTAAGACGAGCCGGGAGCTGCAACGGAGGCATATCATCCACCCCTCCTGACCGAGGACGCGAACCTGACTTGGCCAACTGGGGCGGTACGAGCCCAGCGAGGCGTTTGTAGATGCTCCCTCGGCGTTGGGGGTCGAGTTGGATCGTGATGGTCTGCGGCGCTCCCGATGCGCTGGACGGTAGCTGAGAACCATGCGTCAATCCTGCGGGGTGCTGAGACCCGGCCCCACCCGTGGTGGGCACCTGGCTCTCTCGGGCAATGTTGGAAGTCGGGTTCTGCCAAATTTGAGACGCATGAGTCCGAAGCGAGAACCAAAGTCCCACCGCGTACGACAAAACGAGGAAGACGGTGCATGTGTAAATCAGGCCTTTGACAGAGGTTTGGAAGAACACATCACGGTCGGGAGGGATGTGCTCGTAAAAGCAGCGGCGGCAATGCCATTCGTCAGGATCCCCTGGCCCTTCGCTGCCATTCCAGCCCGAACCGGTTAGGCCCATCGGGGCAGTCCTTGCAGGTGAGTTGGAACGTGCCATAGATCTGTGTAGAATAACGTGGGTGTCAAGATACCAATGATGGCCATGATCAGCATCGTACTCGTCACGCCGGCCGAGCGGGCATTGAAACGCTGCTCTTTGCGCCGAGATGCCCCCGACACCATAGACAGTCCAGGCATCAGCAGTACACCAGCCAAGATCGAGCCAATGATTGAGCCCTCGACCAAACGGGCCTTATCCTGGGTCAAGGCGATGCCGTAGAGGATGATCTCAATGATGGAACCAAACGTTGCGTTGATAACCGCACCCATACCGATCGACGACTGGGCGGAAATGGAAGCGACAGCCATACCAATAAAGTACGAGAGGGGATCACACTGCCCAAGGCCAAAACAAAGATGACTCCGTGGCTCGAGATGGTACCCCAAAACCCAGTGGTAAAGCCGTGCTTGGTGAGCCAAGGGCTTAGGAAGAAGAAGTCAAAGATGGTGAAAAAGACCAAGGGAAGCGTATTGACAAACAAGATGTTGACCCCACCCACAGTGTACTTGTAGTACTGCCACCCTACGGCGCGGTACGTGCAAAGGAGAATCGTGCTGTTCCGCTCGGGCGAGGAGGAGACAATCTTTCGCACAAAACCATGGGGTGACGCATGCGCCGCGCGGTCTCCGTGCCCCGACAAACGTCCCTCCACGGCCAGCCGCCGCATTGGCCAACTGGCCGCCGGGGCCAAACATATGAACTGCGTACTCGGCCGAGTGCATGTGCAGGGCCAGCGGTTGGGTGGCCAAGTTCTTGAGCAGGATCCAGTGAGCTTGGCCATTGGGATCGAGAAGACGCCACCCCAACAGAGGAGACAGACAATCCCCATCAGTGGGCCCAGCAAAAAGTAAAACACAATCCCGTAAGCCAACTTGCCAGCCCATCGGTGGGCGAGGCCCACATCATGACCTTCCGAATCGTACACGTAACCATAATCCTTGAGCTCGGCGGTGAGAGTGCGACCGATTTCTGTACCATATCCCTGCTGGGTGTCGGACGTCATGCCTTGCGTGAGAGGAGTGTGCTCCGAGGGCTCCCCACGACGATGGGGCGGGAGCATGGTGGCGTCAGTCAAACGAGATGCGGAAGGCGAACCGGATCGAGACGACCGCTGCGAAGCAGCACGGGACGACTCTAGCTGGGATGGAGGGTGCGGACGACACGCGAATTAAATGCGATCTGGTGGGTGTGGTCATGAGGGAAGCGGGCAACGACGGGAGTGAACTCATTCTCGTACGTTTGGTCGTCCGAGGGCAGGTTCTCTTCAACTTGGCTGGAGGCAGGGGCAAAGTCGATCGCGTTCCCATGCTGACGAGCATGGGGAACGAGCTCCACTTCCACGTATTTGCCAAACGGCCAGAAAATGTACGTACCCAGCTCGCGAACGACGCGTGCATACTTTTGTCCACCCACGGGCACCAATTCGAGCCCCCAACCAAGGACAAAGCACAGCGCGCTGAGCCAGCTTCCAACAAACACTGTCCACAGCAGATTGCCCGGCAGCAAATGACGCTCCGCCGCCACAGACGGCATGTTGTGCAGCGCTGTCTCGGCGTTGCGCGTGATCGAACGGTTTTTCTTGTACAGCGCCGGCTTCCAAATGGGCAGACCAAAGGGGTGCTCAATGTTAATGGCATCTTGCGGTCCTTGAGAGTGTATTCGACGTCGTTGCCATCGTCCGCGTCCTCGTCTTCGTCTTCGTCCTCGTCCTCGTCTCCCTCATCCGGATTCTCCTCATCCGAACCCTGCCTCGGCGCCTTCCTCACCGTCATCAGAATCTCATCTTGGCTGACGCTAACGTCTGGTACAGCACTGGCAGGAGGGACGCCGTCTCGTCGACGAGCGAAGAAGACAAGTCGCCAGACGCGCCGCCTTGGGCCTCGATATCCTCAGTCGCCATCGACTGGGTACGGGAGCGTGACTGGCCAATGCTCGGAGCGATACGCCAAGCATGGCGCCCGCGGTTGCTCCACAACTCGGCTGAATCGTCGGGGGCGCCCAGCTCGGACTCGGAGGCGTCGGTACCAAACTCACTCGGCGCACGGAGATCGGCGGTGGTTTGATCATCGCTCAGGATGCTGCCGGGCGGGAGGCAGCGCTGCGACGGCGCTGTGGATCGGCGGGGAGTCCGGCGCTCAAGGCACTGGTGCGCTGGACACCCGGCATCTTGGAGGGCATACTAGCACGAGAAGGGAGCCCATCGTGAGGCCCGGCGGACGCTGTTGGTGGCGGAGTTGAAGCTGCTGCTGCTGCTTCTCGAGGCGGCGGCGCTCGCGTTGACGCTCACGGTAGCGGCGCTTGACAAGCTCCTCGCCGCGGTCGAAGGTTTGACTTCGTCGTCTTCGGGGTCGAGCGGGCCGTATTGGTCATCGTTGTCGTTGCTGGGGTCGGGACGGGCGGAGGCGCGGTGGGAGGGAGGACGGGCGCTGCGGGAGGTGCCGCGCTGGGAGCGGGAGGCGGAGGCAGAGGCGGAGGCAGAGGCGGAGGCAGGGGTAGGGGCGGGGACAGGGACGCCGGAGCGGAGCGGGTTGCGGCGGGTTGCGCCGGCGGGGGCGGGGGTGAGCGGGGGGGGTGCAGGCGGTCGTCGTCGGGGGCGGGGGGGCGGGCATGGCGGGCGGGGAGGCGGGGGGGGGGGCGGGTCGGTGGAGACGCTGCGGGCGTTGTGGGAGGCGGTGGGGGAGGGAGGGGCGGGCGGGCGTGTCTGGGGGGGGGGGGGGAGTGAGCAGGGCGCGAGGCGGGTGGGCGCAAGGGCGGGCTGCGCCGCGGCAGGAGAGGGGCACGGGGGCAGAGGGGGCGACGTACGGAGGGCGCGGGTGGTGGGGGGCGGGGCGAGCTGCGCCGGGGGAGTGGGAGCGTGGCGGCGACGGGGGCGGGGGCCGGCCATGGGGGCAGGCAGGCGGATGGGGCGGATGGGATGGGTGGATGCGCACATGGGCTCGCATGTGTGTTGGATAGCTAGGCCAGCCGCTGGGCACGCCGCCCCATGACGCGTTGCCACACTGCCCCCCTGCCCCGCGCCTGCGCCCGCGAGCTGCGCTGCGAACTGGCGGCTGCCAGCGTCCGCGTGCACGCGCTGCGGCTGCACGCCTAGTCTGCCGCCGCGCGTCTGCGGCATGTGGCACGCCGCCCCCCTCACCGCCCCGTGCCGCGCGGGCCCCCTGCGCCCGCCCAGCACACGCGCCCCCGTGCAGCGTGCAGGCGCACGGCGCAAGCGTAAGCATCAGCATCTCCAATCCAGCGTCCCGCCCTATCCACCGCCCAGTCCAGTCCGCCCCCCCCGCGTACCTGGCGGTGGAGCACAGCAGCGTCTGCCCGTCGCCAGTCGCACCGGGTCCCACCCACCCCCATCTACCAGCCCAGCCGCCCCTCCTCATGCGCGCCCCCCCCGCCTCCCCCCCACCGTGCGCCGATTCGGCCTGCTCCTCCTCGTCGCCGCCACCGTGCTCCTCGTGCCCACCTTCCTCTACGTCGAGCACACGGCCGTCTACGACCCCTCGGCCCTCGAATGGGCGCCCGCCCCCGCCAACCAGCCCGCCGCCCGCCCCGCCCTCTTCCACCCCGCCGGCCAGGTCGGCCAGGGACACCCCATAGGCTACCCCACCCGCCTCGACAAGATCCCTACCTTCTTTGAGGCCTGCCTCATGAACCCCAATGTCCGCTGGGTAGACCTTGCCGCCTGCGACCGCGCCCGCACCCATCTCCACGACAACCCGCCGCCGCCTGCTGCCCCCTCCCCTCTCTCCAGCACAGCCGCCGCTACCCCCCCCGCCCCTGTTGTCGGTGGCGCTGCTGCTGCTGCTGCGTCCACTGCGCCTGCCACCGGCGCAAAGGACACGGTCGACCCCAATGGACTGGCCATCATGCCCCAAATGGGCAATGCTACGGCCAAGGCCAGCTCGGGCGCGCACCTGGCACTTTCTGCATACCATGACTCTGCGCTATCCCGACCAGCCTACAGAGCAGGACAAGAAGATGCTCAAAGACTTTTTCTCTCTCTTTTCCCGCCTCTATCCCTGTGGCGACTGCGCCAACCACTTCCAAGGCATGCTCGAGCGCTATCCGGCCCAGGTCGGCTCGCGCAAGTCGGCTTCCCTGGCTCTGTTCGCTGCACAACAAGGTCAATGCGCGCCTTCACAAGCCCGAGTTTGACTGTGCCAACTTGGACCAGACCTACGACTGTGGCTGTGGGCCAGATCCAGATGCATCCACGTCGACTCGTGGGACAGCTCCTTTGGACCGGAGGTGGAGCCCGTTGGAAGGCTGGGCGAGGTAGGCGTGTTCTAACGGCGTCCCTCTCTACCCGACCCTGTTTTCGTTTCATCCACATTATATCCTCCTTGTGTGTCGTGTAACACTCGCTTCCGCCTCATTCTGTTCTCTGCTACCCTCTCGCACCTTGGCATGCCCGGTCACCGTAAGCATATTCCGCACCCACCTTCCCTCTGCGCGTGCTTCGTGGCCCTGTGTGGCTGGCTGTTGCTACCGCTCTTGCCGGTTCCGAGCCCTCCTGGTTCGACTCTCATTCCCAATTGATGTAATGCTTGATGCTCGGAGACGCATATGGGGCATGGGCCCGCGGTGGGATGGATGGGGTCTTGAGTGGGTTGGAGCGGGGAGGGAGTAATGGGTGCGATGGGCAGGGGGAAGGCGGCCTGGGGGTGCAAGTGGGGGGATTCAAGCCCTCAGCCTCACGTTGGCCGCGTTGGCCGGGACCAGCAAAGCATATCAGACCAGGACCCCCGAGAAATGACGTCACTGATGGAAACAGAAGAGCCATCGACCCTCGATCAGATCTGAGCGCCTGAGCTTGGGCCAGCTGTCCATGTCACATGTCAGTCTGACAACTGAGCAGCTGCGCTGAATGTCGACTTCTGAAACTGGGAGTTGAAAGTTGAAATTGGAGTGGACGGCATGGCTGGTGGTCTAGTCCCTAATGCATAACTCTCAAATCCTATACCAACGCCCCGCTGCGAGCTGCATCCTGCATCCGGCCTGGCTGACCCTTTCGATTGCACGTCTCCGCACCTCACATCTCGGCCCGCTCAGCCCGTTCAACGTGCAACGTTCCCATCACTTTCCCCTCCCGCCCTCACAAGTGGCCTAATCAACTCTCAGCCTGCGATTAACGCGTGTCCGTTATTGCCGGTCCTGCCATCCCTCGCCTTCTCAGCTTCAAGCTCCACGCCACTCTGGGGGCTAAGCAGCGCTAAGCGCTTTGACCGCCAATAGTTGGGAAGCAGGCCAGCAACATTGCCGTGCTTACTCCCATCGCCTCGTCCGCGCCATCCACCGCCGTCTGTCTGTGCCCATCTACCCCCAGCTATACCTCCCATCCTTTTGTTCCTGCCTTCTCCCCACCACCGCCGATAGAGTGGGTGGACGCGACGCGTCACTCATCCCATTTTGTCCCCTCGTCAATCACGTTGGGCGCCCCGCGCATTTAGCCAACTTTTTATTGGCTTGTTTTTTTTTCGCACGCCTTGTCCCTTTTTCCGCGCTCCGACCCGAGTGTCTTTCGTTTACGGTCTTGTCTGTGGCATTGGTGGTACACATTGGGACGCAGCTATGACCAGTGGAACTCGCCGTCCTCCCCGCCACTCTCCCTTTTGGCACGGCAGGAGTTCCCCAGCCCCGACCAGGCGCACCTCGCCATTCGAAGATGGCAATCTAGCCTTGCCGGGTGTCCAGCAGGCGAAACGTGTCTGGTGTGGGATGCGAGCCTGAGCATCGTACGCTGCGTCGCGCCCACTCCCCCTACCCCGGCACACAGCGTGCCACTGCCACCACATGCGCATTCAAGGCCATCGTTCAACGCCAATCTTTCCTCCCCGCCGTCGACCCTTGTGACGAATCGGGGTTCTTTGCTTTCTACTGCACCCCTCATAGCACTACCTTGCCCCGCTTGCCCGCGCCCTCGTGCACCGAGCGCAGCCTACCCCGCTCACAGCGACGGACCGGAGCAAGTGGCGCCAGGCACGCCTCGGCGGACCCGCAAACGCGTGGGGGAGCCGGATGCTGCTTCGGGTTCGGCAGCTACTTTCGCCGCGCGGGGGCACGGGAGCTCAAGATCGCGGTCGGGGTCGGGGTCGGGGTCGGGACCGGGATCGGAGACAATGTTCCTAGAAGCGGTGGTGCGGCACATACACCTACTCCTTGCCTCTCCGCTTTTGGCCAGTGGAGCCGAGGAGGAGAGTGTTCGGTCGCAAGCCCACGGCCTGCTTGCCCTGGCCGGACAAGCGTACGCGTCTGGCGTGGCAGCGGGTGTGATTGCTCACCAGCTGCACGATTGGTTGGTGGGCAACGAGCGCCGGTACCTCTCTGGCCACCGGACCCGTTCCTGGTACCTTCTCCACCCCAGGGCGCGTCTCACTGCAGTCCCCTCCCGTCCCCACGCACCATAGCGTCTTCCCCTACCTTGTCCTCCCCCGTCGGGCTGCGCGCAGCCGTAGTGGCAGGCGAAGGATCGTCGCCTTCCTGGCGAGCGAAACGAGCACGACGTTGACGCTAAGAACAGCCTGTTTGCACCTCCTTTGCTTTCGCCTGTTCTGTATTGTGCGTGTCATGTGCCCTATGTCCCGCGGGCCTTACATGACGTCGGCCTGTTCCTCCCTGTCCCTCGCTGCCCTTGTATGCTTGTCCCTCTCGTCCTGCTGTCCCTCGTCGGACTGCTACGTTGTGTCGTTGGCTGTCATGATGTACTTTTATGCACAAGAGTAAAATCTGTCTCCCGTTTCCTGTCTCCTGTTTCCTGTTTCCTGTTTCCTTGTCAGAGAATGCCAGCACGGCCCACCCCTCGCCCTCTCCTCGCCGGATCACATCCGCTTTCCTCTCCCCTTTTGTCCAAGATGTACATCCCCCGTCTGTGCTTCCGCTGGTCGCTTGCGTATGAGTTACGGTTGTTGGCGGAACGCTCCCGCAAGTAATCGAATCGGTTTCGATTGTGCTGTCGTGTCGTAGGGGCGAAAATCATGGAAAGGGCCATTGGTGTCATGCCGAAGTTAACAAGACCACTAGGTACGGGGCAACCAAGTCTAGGTAGAAAGGGGAAGGAAACGCTCGGGAGCGAATGGGTTCGGGGCGTGGACTAGTGATATGGTGATACGTGACCGCAAGTATACGGGAGCGATGAGTACGTGCCGGGGGAGGTTGCAGCGAGGAAGCGGTGGATGGATGGATGGTGGCTGGGTCGGCCCAAGAACGTCCGCCTGGGGACCGGGTACCCCGCCCATTTCCGTAGAGGATACCCTAGCCAGTGTCTTTGGAAGTTTGGTGGGTTCTGGCTCTGTTTTGTTCGATCGAAGTACAAGCTCCATCAAAACTTGAATGTTGCGTGTATTGCATGTAGCATGGAACGTTGAATGCGGGCAAGGTCTGTGCAGTCCCGTCGTCCAGTGCGAGGGTGGGGCAGGGGTAGGCGCAACAGCGAGCACACGCGATGATTTGCCTCCCCGACCAGTCGATAACCAAGCTTTGGAACGCATTGGTATCGGCGATAAACCGGAGAGCTAGAGCTGCGGGATTAAGCGTTGACATGTTGAACGTTGAACGTTGAGCGTCGCGTTGAACGTTACATGCTACTGGGCTACCTCCCCTCTCGTCCCGTCGCCGTTAATTCCGCCCCCCTCCCCTCTGGCTAGCTTCGATCTGTACAGAACACTGACCTGATGCGCTGTCCTGTGACGTCATGGGCCCCACATACCTACTGCGGGGTTAACCTCGCTCAGCCCACCACCAGCCCCCTCATTGAGGGTCTGGCTTTGGCGCATTCGCCCGCTTAAGCCGCTCGCCCCACCGATAGCCGACACCTATTTAGCCTTCCTCTTGCTCTTCTGTGCCCCACCATCATCCCCATTTCCTCGCACCACCTCCCCCACCTTGATTGACCCTTTTGCCCCACGCAACTCTCCAGCACACCACCACCATCAATGCTGCTTCCTTCCCCACCTCCATTGCCCCCCCTGTCGGTAGCTGGCTCGCGCGCCACTATCATGATGGGTTCGACCCTTGCCGTTCCTCTCCCGCGCTTCCCCCCTGCGCTCGGCCCCTTTCTACTTCCTCGGGCACCCAGGACGTGGAGGACGATGTGGCACCCAAGCGGCAAGGTCTACTCAGCAAGCTGCTCAATGGCAATTTCCAATCGCAAAAGGAAGGCGAGCTGGCGCACAGTGTGGCGGTGGGTCGTGGGAAGCACATTCACGAGATTGTACGTCACACGGTGCAGCCCGCTGCGGTGGAAGCGTACCAAAAGGCGGTGGGCTCGGTGTACCCGCAATTTGAGCACGCTCACGGGGCCAATGTGCCGGCGTTGCTGGGCTCGTGGCATGTCCATATTGGAGACCAAGACACCTTTTTCCACATTTGGCGACACGATTCCTACGCGGCGTACGATGCTGCACACGAGCCCGACAGTCCCGCTGCCTCGTTGCACATGGCCATCGAGCCCCACTTGGCGCCCACGCTGCGCAGCCGGTCCAATTGGCTCGCACAAGAGTTTGCCTTTTGGCCCACGGTGACCCAAGTGCCCAAGGCATTGCATTTTGAAAAGATGCATGGCCTTGTCCCCGCCCCGCACCTGATTCACCAAGATTGGATCTTTGAGCTGCGCACGTACCACCTCAAGCCGGGGTCGCTGTTGGAATGGTCGTCCTACTGGCGTCGGGGGCTGGAGGCACGGACCAAGTATGTGGAGCCGATTGGGGCTTGGTTTACCCAAGTGGGCGGGCTGCACACGGTCTTTCATATTTGGGCCTACCCCTCGCTCGAGGAGCGCAAGATCACGCGCGACGCGGCGTGGCAGGAAGATACGTGGAACAGCACTGTCAAATCAGTGAGTTTTTTTTGGATCCTACTTGCAGTATGACAACCTGAACGCAATACCCAGGCTAACCTTTTTTTCTCTTTGCTATCCAGACTGTCAAGCTCATTGACTCGATGCACAGCCAGATCCTCAAACCTCTTCCGTTTAGCCCGCTAAAATGAGTACACGCAATACGCACCAACTCCAGCAAGCAATTTCCATCCAGGTGTGGGCGAGAGGAGGGAAGGGGTGCTGCACCCTCCTTCCCCTGCATTACACGGTTGACGTTGGTGCATAACGGGGCGCTAAGCCTACCTAGATTGTATCCAGCGAGTAGCTGCCATTTTTCACGTATCCACCATGCCTTCCCAAACAACACCTTTTACCAATTTACCCTCGTCCGCCCCCTCCCGTCCTCTTTTTTCACCCGACGTAACAGCAACTACGAGGGACCCACACCGCATTCTGTTTTCTCGTCTCCGAACCGCACATATGCCGTATGACACCAAAGATGTCTCTTTTCTTTGACCTACTCTGTGTCCGATCCCCTTTTACTACGCTGTACACTGTTCTCGATCAATGCCGAGCGTTTCCCCCAATCTTGCTCGGTTCAGCGTAGCTTTGGTGCGGGATAGAGAGATGAAGGCGTGCTCCCTGCCGAGTGTCTTGGGCCCCGATGCGGCGGAGCAGGCTGGAGGGAAAAGGGAATCAAGAGAGTCGACGTTAGGAAGCTGAGGTGCGGCCTGGGAGCTTCGAGAATGCTGGGCGGCTGAGCAAGGCCGAGCGAGGCTGAGCAACTGAGTACTGAGTGGGCGAGGGTGGGCCACTGGGATAGGGAGGTTGACTGGACGGGCAGAGTATAACTGTAGAGTGCGGCTGACTACTCAGACTGAGTTACGAGGTGTGGGTGGGCTGCGCTACGCTCACTAGTCACTCGTCACTAGTCACTAGTCACTAGTCACTGCGCCTCTTCCGCCCATTCCGCCGTTGGACGAGCGGTAGAGTGGAGCGGGGGCACGTGATCTACTTGCCCGTCGGCAGGTCGGAGATGCTCGATGAGCCTCGTGGCTGGTCGATGATCGCTGAGCGGCTGAACGCGCTGAGGCTGAGCGGACGGAGACAAGGGGCAATAAGCCGCGCGCCAAGCATAGTGTGTGAGTATCGAGTAAGGCCCGGAGGTAGGTGCTCGCTCTGCTGAGCTAGCGCTGATATATGATAGGCTCAGCCCGCGCCTCGTCTGGCGCAGCAGCCTCGCCATGTCACCATGTCAAACCCCACCCAGCCCCACTCCCAGCTGCTTCTCCATCCTCTGTTTCGGGGTGGGCACGCCGCGGGTGCGTCCCGTGGCAAGGCAGAATGGGCTCAGTTCTAGGAGCGGTTCTGTTGAACTTCAACTTGAGCGGCTGAGCTCAGCCTCCCCGTCTAAATCGGCTTTACCCAAACCAATGCATCGCCCGCCCACAATCTTTCTCGGATCCGCGGTGGGCGCGATGAATGAAGCTTCAAGCTTCAAGTAAAAAGCTCATTGCGCCATCGGTCTAAAATCTGATCGGCACGCCTGAAGACATTTCAGCCCCACACGCCAACACTGGCGCCGTGCGTCGGGCCAATTTGTCCCCGTATTTCTCTTGCCTGGGCTCTTCGTGGGTTAATTTCATCCAATCGCCGGTCGCCGCCTGCCTGTGTTCCTGATTTGGAAAAGCGAGCTTAGCGTGTAGGATGGCGGCTATGGCTTGCGCCATGGTGGTGGGGGGGGACGCTGTGCTCAGCACCACTTTCTTCGTCCTTCCGTCCCACCACCCCTCCCCCACCTCCTCTGCAGCTTCGCACTGCTCCTGCACACCGCCGTGTTGACTGTGATCCTCTGGCTCCCAGTCGGTAGACCAGGTTCGCCTCGGTTCCATCGGCTTCCACGCTGACGTCCCTGCGTGTCACTGTCCCTGTGCCCTGCACTCTCTCCTGTGTGACTCACTGTCCCTGTGCCTAGTCCAGCCTCCTATATAGATGCCTCTGTACCCAGACCCCTCTGGCTCCAATCCATCACCTTCTCCTCATCCTTCTGCCCGTCCGGCTCCCTAGGCCAACAGAGCTACACATGTCGGACGAGGTGGCAGCGGCGCGCGTGACAGAGTACCTGCTTCTCTTGGCCCAGGAGATTGATCGGATGACCGATGCACTGGGCCGGATGCGGGACGGATGTGTACCCGAAGAGTTTTACTGGACCATCCGTCCTTGGTTCCGGGGTTCGGACGCTTCGGTGTCCGGTCGCGGCTGGGTGTTTGAAGGTGTCGGTACGCCTCAGCCCGACCCTTCTCACCCCGGCTCGGTCGATGCACCGCGTCGTCAAGTAGCAGGCCCCAGTGCCGGGCAAAGTTCGTTGATCCATTCGCTGGATGCGTTTTTGGATGTGGACCATGCGCACGGCCGCGTGCGGTCGCGCCAAGCGTCCGAGAAACAGGGGAAGGAAACGTTTATGGAGCGCATGATGCTTTACATGCCGTCTCACCATCGCGACTTTCTTACTCATCTCCGCACGCTTAAGTGGGAACCTGAGGAAGAGGACGAAGGGGAGGACGAGGATGATGATGAGGATGGGGATGGCATGGGAGGCTTCCATCCTCGATCGGACTTGGCCGAGCGGCTGGAGGTGCAGCTCAAAGTCGAGCGAGACGCCCAGCGAGGCATTGTGCCCGCCCGCGAGGGTGTGATGGAGGAAGGGGAAGAACCGAGCAAACCCATGCACCCTCTTCGTGCATTTGTGTTGCACCAGCGCCTGTCCCACCCGCGTGTCGGTCAAGCGTACGATACGGCTCTGCTTTCCCTCAAGAAGCTACGCGATGAGCATGTCAAGATTGTCGCGCTCTATGTGATCCAGCAAGCGCGTCGCCCCCCGCCCGCTCACCTCGCTGTGGGCATGGCAGCTGCAAACAAGATGACTGTCCCTGCTTCTTCTTCCACTTCCACTTCACTTCCTCTTCCCTCCCTCCACGTCCGCCGCGTCTGCCGCGCCTGCCCCCACACCTGCCCCAAGCTCCTTGAGCAATGCGTTTGACCTAGAGGCGGCCAGCAAAGACTCGACCTTGGTCGGGACAGGCGGCACGCCACTGGTTCAGTTCCTCAAGGATTGCCGCACCAACACGATTGACACCATGCTCAGCACCCCTCCGTCCCGTTGAGGCACCGAGACCTGGTTTGCTGTGCTGCTCGTATGATCAGTCTGTCTCTGTCTCTGTCCGTACCTTACCTTCTTGTCCTGCTCGTCCTGCTCAAATGTCCCGATCTGTTGCCCCATCACCCTGTTACCACCTACCACCTTGTCTCGGACCCCATGCCAAAAAATTCATGACCCCTTGCTCTCCTCCCGTAATTGGTTCGTAAGCGGATGGAAACAATTGGCAAGCATACTAGCAGTGCAACAGCCCACTGGGCAAGTCGGGTCGGGGGAACGGGGCAAAGGATCCGACACAGGGGGATGAGAAAGAAGATCATGCTCATGGTGACCTATCATGACAATGGCAGGAGATTCCGCAAGCGGCACTTCAGGGCTTGAGAGACAAACTGAGCTCGGAGAGAGACTGACGGGAGTGTGTGTTTATGCTTTTGGCGCAACTGAAGGTACTGAAGTGGGGGCGAAGATTGAAGCACCCTAGAAACGATAGCCCTCGACAGCACAGGGGCAAGTGCCAACATAGGGACGAAGTAGCCTGCCTGATCGACCTGATCCCGCGCACGGGCTCCTATCCATGATGATCGATGATCACCGGGATCGGTCATGCCTCATCTCTAGATCACGTCCATTTCATTGACAGAGCTTGACTCTTGAAGGCTGGGACAGGGGGAACGCTACGTCTATAAACCTAACCGTTCATCTTGCGGGGGTTACTTGGAAGCGCCACCAAGATTAAGGAACCAGCGGGATCGCCAGGATATCAGGACCCCCCGGTTCTCGCCATCCGGTCCCGTACCATAGGAAGCGCGTGTGAACACGGAGGAACGTGGTTGACATGTGACATCCGAGCGAGGAACCATTTCCACTGAGACTTAGTAGCCAACTCCTTCCAATGCGCAAACAACTTGCCCGCCGTCTTGGTGCCGTAGTATCCTCGCGTCGTCAAAACCAGGGGGAAAAACGGCTCTTGAGTGCGTCCTGGTACTTGGCGTTCTTGTCGCATTCTGCTTGTTCAAGCAGCCGAAGCAGCTCCTTCTCCAGGCGTTCCAAGGGGGTTGCGGTGCTCTCATCCCTGTTGAATAAAGCGGCGTGCGCGTTGCCAATGTTCTGACGCAAGCGGCGGGCGTAAGAAGGACAGGCTATAAAGTAGATCCGAGCGACCAGCCATCTCCACTGACGGCGACTCTTCCTTCATTCTCGTTACTTCCTTTCCTCCCATGCCCAGCCAAACACTTGTTTGGTTCGCCATCTTGGTAGCCAACTGGAAACTGGATCCTCGCGTCGTCATCACCCAAGGGAAGAAGAACTAATGGTTCTTTGGGGTAGGGGTCCTCCGTGGTACTTGATGGCGTTCTTTGGCATCGCATTCTGCATTTTTTGTTCCAGCCGTCATATGCATCATGCAGTCCGCGATACGAAGCAGCTCCTTCGCCCGTACGGCGCGGCGTTCCAAAGTAAGGTGTTGGTTGCCATGCTCTCTCTGCGTCGTGCACCCCACCTTCAATCCGGTACACAGCCACATTATCTCTCGCGTTCTTGCGTTCTCACGTCCCCGCGCAACTAACGTTGTGGAGATCCACCAGCTCCATTCCGGATCCTCTAAACTGAACGCGCCAGATCCCATCTCACTTCTTCGATCGACAGTCCTTAGCCAGTACGCATCGCCTTGCGCCCACGTCTTGTCCCCTCCTCTTCCTCCCCAATCAATCGGGTCGGCTCGTTGTGGTTGTGGTTGGGGTTGTGGTCATGGCCGGGGTGTCGGGCGTGGAGCGCACGCAAAAGAGGAGAGAGATGGAGGAGAATGTAATGAGCGGCGCTGCTGCACCGCTAAATTAATTCATCCGTATACGTGCAATATGATGCACTAAGTAACCTTGGACTGGGTGCGGGTGCGGGTGCAAGTCTGACATGATGTGCTCAAGCCATTGAAGCGAGGACAGGACACCACACTTGCCCATGCCCATGCCCATGACCATGCTGCGTGGAGTCGGGAGCGGTTAGTACCAGAGCGCGGAGCGGGAGAGCAAGCTGAACCTCAACTGAGTGCTTGTCGGTGAGGCGGAGGAGGCTTACGGCGGAGGCTTCCCCCAGAGAGGCACACGGCGAAGGCACACGGCGAAGGCACACGGCGAAGGCACGCGGCGGAGGTGAGGGATGGTATGGAGGAAAGCAACTGAGGTGTAGTAATAGTGTGGTGGAGCGCAGGATTGCTGTGCTGAAGAACGACATTTGCGGCCCGCGGTGATGGTGTCGGCATCTGCATCTGCGTCTGTGGTCTGCGTCTGCGTCTGCATCTGGTCCGTCGAGCTTCACTTTTCTTGAGCAGCTAGTTCCTATTGGTTCTTTAATTTCTGGTACATCTCCCGAACCGCCTGTGCATTCAAATTGCTGTGTCATCGTAACTACCTGCCTGCTTGCCTGCCTGCCTGGGTTCGTCGTGCGTGCTTGCCAAGGTGCCGCAGAGGAACCTCCTTCAAGATGTATTAACTGTCAAGCTATTTGGCCCATGAACCGCTCTATGAACCGAATGCAGATCTAAAGAAGCCAAGATATGTCAATCGTGTGATCTGAGCACGTAGTCCATTCCATAGCACTGTTCCCTGTCCTCGGCAGGGCTCATCACCCACTGTGTGCCGTACTAGCGTTGCCCACGACGGGTGCCTTTTCGTGATGTGGATGAGCTACTGTGGGAGCAACAAGAAGAGCATTAGTTTCTTACTGCCGCAGACTCTTGGCGAGTTCCACATAGGACCCCGAAGTAATGTCTTCGAGGATCCCGATTTGCGTTGGGTGCCAGCCGAGTTCTTGGATGGCCTTGGCGTTGGACGCGCGATTTTCCAAAGAGAGGAAGCGGGCGAAGAACTCGCCCAAGGTAGCGACCGCTTCTTGGTACGGCAGGGACGTGAGCGGGAGGTGGAGGGTGGTTGCCATGGCCTGGGCGAGATCGAGGAAGGTGACGTTCGTCTCGTATGCGGCATTGTACACTTGGCCCGCCGGGCCGTTTCCGCAGCCAAGAGGTACAGCCTGGCTGCATCGTCGACATGCACGGTGGTGATGCGAGCCGAGCCTGGGTCGACGTAGGTGACGTGCCCGGTCTGGACGGCCATGCGCATAAAAAACCTACGCCGCTGCCTGCGCGGCCGTATACGAACGCGGGGAGGCGGATGGCAACGGCTCGGATGCCCTTGGCACACTGGGCCAGGCCATGCTGCTCCGAATCAATGCGGCGGTTCAAGGGGTTGGGCATCAGGGGCGAGTCCTCGTTGGTTTCCTGGCCGTTGGGATCAGGAGCGGTGACGAGCGTGCCCGAGGTGATCAGCAGGGGTTTCCCCGACCCTTGCAAACCCTTGGCCATAGCGTCAATGGCTGCATTGCTGTCGCTGACCACTTCCGCGTAGGGCCGATCCATCTTTTCGCCCAGCGTGTCGGCGAGGTGGATGACAAGGTCCGCCTCGGCACTCTCGCGCTCCAGCACGTCGTACGCGTACACATCGCCCCGCACCGGCGTCGCGCCCAGCTGGCGCAGCGTTTCGTCCTTCGTCTCCGACCGCGACAGGCCCACCACGGAGTAGCCTTGCGCGACGGCGAACTGGATGATGACCGAGCCAATGTAGCCGCTCGCGCCTGTCATAAAGATGCGCTTTCTTCTTCGTTCCGTCGGGCGCCATGATGGGTGGGAGCGTTGTGGAGTTGCTGGAGCGCGGAACTGAGTACTGAATGCTTATTAGTGGATTCTGAGATGGGGGGGAGTGGTCACCCAGCGCTTGCCAGCACGCACGCCTGCCATGGTGCTAGCAACGATGGATGGCAGTGGCGCCGCGCTCCCACCTCCCCGCGCTGGTGCCGCGGAGACGGAGCCCGCGGCGATTCTTCAGGAGTTGACGTCGGAGATACGGCCGTCCACGCCAATCGGAATCATTTATCACCGGCCACCAATCAAGTAATCAATATAAATAACCCAAAGACGATGCCGCGGCGCCGCCTGGTGGCACCAACGGCAATGTGAAGGAGGCACTGCCAGACACTGCTCCACCTTAGTTGCTCGCTGGCCTGTTCGGCCGCTCGACTCGGCTCGGCTTGCCTGGCTGACTGGCTGGCACAGACGGCAGAGGAGGGAAGTTGTTGAGCCGGGTGGCTCGTGCTTCGGCCAATATTAGGGCCAATGTCGCTTCCGTTCCTCCTCAGGCCCATTTGGATTGGGAGATGCGTTGGTTTCTCCTGATTTTCGTTGTTGCGCGCCTCTAGATCACGTCCATTTCATTGACAGAGCTTAAGGCTGGGACAGGGGGAACGCTACGTCTATAAACCTAACCGTTCATCTTGCGGGGGTTACTTGGAAGCGCCACCAAGATTAAGGAACCAGCGGGATCGCCAGGATATCAGGACCCTCCGGTTCTCGCCATCCGGTCCCGTACCATAGGAAGCGCGTGTGAACACGGAGGAACGTGGTTGACATCCGAGCGAGGAACCATTTCCACTGAGACTTAGTAGCCAACAGATAATATTGCGAAATCCCCCGATCTGCACGCTTTTACATCAGCGACCGGTGCCACGTTCCTGCCCACCCGCATGCATCGGTGATATTATGTTCCCTCTCCAGCGTGGAACGGTGGCTACGGTGGCGATGGTGGGCCGGGGGAACGGTGGCGACGGTGGCGACGGTGGAACGGTGGCTAAGGCGGCGAAGGGGGAACGGCAGCTGGGGCGACGCCCCGGCTGACCGGGCCGTAGGCCCGGTGGTGGCCCTCCTTGTGTGATGTATATGACCCAGCACATGTCACGCATCCCCAATCACCGATCATCGGTCATCGACGATCGAACTTATCCTGCCACCGCCACCATAACAGTGCTCAGTTGAGGTTGAGTACCATTCGTCCGCATCGTCCTTCCCGCACTCACTGCTCATCACGCTCGCCACGCTCACCACCCGCCTCTTCACCTTGCACTCCTTCCTCTCATCTTCTTGCTCCCGTCCTCTTCTCTCTTCCTCTCGTGGGGTGACGTGCACACACCTGTCGGCCTGCATCAGCGACTCAAACGCCAGCTGCCACCGATCCGGTTCCCGCCCCTACCTCCACGCCTCGGGGAGGCATTTCCGCGACGAGGCCGACCGCGCCATCCTGCTCCATGCGTCAACCTATGTGGTGGGAAGCAGCCCCGCGGGCGTAGCACCTTCGACGCCCCCGACTGATCTGGACATTGCCGAAACGGGGGCGATCCTTTCGCTCCACACCCCTTCCGCCTCGACGATGGCTCGGCGGACGAACACCTTGCCCGTCTCCGTGCCTGGGTTCACTGTGATCCGCTACCCGTTCACGTGGGAGGCGCTGGAACATGCTGGTCCGTACGTTGATGTTGCTCTCTGCTAGGTTTTGGGTTGTGCCCTTGGGGGCTCGCCAGTCTGTTGGGCGTAGGGTGTTGGCGTGTGCCTGCTCCATCTGCGTTGGGGTCGGGGCAGATTCTGACGGTTGCTATACGATGTGATGTGATTGCTTGCAGAGGCCAGTACGACTACGAGTACATGGATTATGTGGTGGAGGTTCTGCGCAAGCTCAAGCAGTACGGCTTCCGCGTATTTATGGACCCACACCAAGATCTCTTCTCGCGCTTTACAGGGGGTGCGGAGCTCCATTCTGGGTTCTTCCCGCGTGTGGGATAGATCGTCGGTTCCTCACCCCGACCCAGTCTGCCTTTCTGCAATTCGAGTGGCCTACCGCCCAGCACCCTGATCCCCACACGTTCCCGCCCATGTTGTGGGCGACCAACTACTCGCGCCTGGGTGCCGCCACGTTATCCTCCATGTTTTTTGCCGGGCGCGACTTATTGCCCCACTGCATCCTCGACGGCAAGAACATCCAAGACTGGCTCCAAGACCACTTTGTGGCCGCTTGCACCCAGCTCGCGCAGCGCATCCACAACGCAGGCGACTTGGAGGACAGTTGTGTGATGGGCTGGGACAGCCTCAACGAGCCCAACCCCACCTATGTCGGGCTTACGGTGTGGGACCGGATTCCGGCGTCGTGGCCGCTCAAGATGGGCCCGATGCCGTGTCCGTTGCAGAGCATGCGACTGGGCATGGGGCAGGCAAACGGTGGAGAATTGGACGTTTGGCGCGTTGGGCCCCAAAAAACTCAAAGATGTCGAGGTGGATCCCAAGGGTGCGGTGCTGTGGCTTACGCCCGAGCAGGATCGCATCCAAGGTGGTGCCAAGTGGGGGTGGCAGCGTAGCTCGGAATGGCAGTTGGGTGTGTGTCCCTGGGCGGCGCATGGTGCGTGGGACATGGAAACGGGGGAGGTACTGGACAAGGACTACTTTTCTCGTTCTCGTCATCCTGATGCTGCACCCGAGCAGACGATTGAGTTTATTCAAGAGTATTGGTACCCCTTTTGGCGCAAGTGCCGTGCCTCGATCCAAGACGTACACAAGGACGCGATTGCCATGGTGCAGCCCCCGATATTTGAGCCCCCGCCCCAAATGGGGGAGGGAGTTGAAGGGCCGAGCGTGTTCGACACAACACTTTTACGATGGCTTGACCCTCATCACCAAGCACTGGAATTGGTTCAATGTGGATGCGCTGGGCATTTTGCGGGGCAAGTACCCCGGGGTGATGTTTGGGGTCAAAGTGGGGCTCAAGGCAATCCGACAGGCAATGCACGACCAGCTGGGCTACTTGCGTCAAGACACGTTGGACTGCATGGGTGACTACCCTACCTTGATGGGCGAGTTGGGCACGCCCTATGACTTGGACAAGCGCAAGGCGTACTTTGGTGATGCCAAGGGCAAGGGCAAGGGCGATTACTCCAACCAAGTCACTGCGCTCGATGCAACCTTACGTGCGTGCGAGGGTACCAACCTGCTCTCCTACACGGCTTGGACTTACGACCCGTTCAACTCCCATCTCCAAGGCGACCAGTGGAACGGGGAAGATTTTTCGTTTTGGTCCCACGACGACATTGATCTTACCACGACGCGGCGGCCACCGTACCCCGCCTCGCTCACCACCTCATACGAGGCAATGGCAGCCCCGTCCGACTACCTTTTCTCCAGCGGCGCAGACCTGATCGTCCATGAGGAGGGAGAAAGGAGAAGAAGCAACACTCTTCACTCTCACTTGCGCTGTACGAGGCGCTGCTGATGAAGAACCAGGCCACCCCGCACTCGGGAAAGTTCAACCACAACCACCCTGTGGCCGACATAACGTTTCCTGTGCCGATGGGCGACCTGTACCGCGGGGGGGGCGAGCCGTGCGTTTTGTCGAGCGTATGCGCGCGCCACCGTCGGCACCCCTCGGGCAATGACATTTGATTGTGACTCGGGCAAGTTCACTCTCGAGGTGGAACTGAGTCAAGCGCAGGCTCGCTGCGCCTACGAGAGGGGGAAAACAACGGAAATTTACCTTCCCATGCTGCACTATGCGCGGTGGGCCGAGCCGGACGAAGTCGCGGCGCATCCCGACTGGGTCATTCGTACTCCCGTGCCGCACCGATCGGTGTCTTCGTGCCCGTGCGCGCCTGGCGCGCGCCCTTCCCAGGACGAGGGGGGCGGGACGACACGGCGGGCGACGAGGGAGGGAGCGAGGCGCGCTTGGGCCTGGTTCGGGGCGTCGAGGGACACGTTGAAGACCGGGATTGGATCTGGGGGGTCGAGGTGGTCGTTTCGACGGGCAAGGTGGAGGTGGACAGCAAGAACCAACTGTTGCACTGGACCATTGCGCCTACCGACCCTATCTTTCCCTCCCCCTCCTCCTCCGCGGCTCAGCTGGGTAACTTGCGCGTCCTACCGCCCGACCCTGTCCTGGTCCGGGCCCGCTTGACCATCACCCGTCGCGCGGCGGGCAAGATGGCGTGCGGTGCGGTGGATCAGTCCTGCGCCCATCGGGCCTAGCATGGCCCAAGGCACGGCGGGACACGCCTTGTGGGGTATGGGGGACGCGTGTGCGCTGGTTCGGTGGGTGAAAGGCGTGGCGACGGCGGTGTTCGAGGCGCTCCGCGCATGCCTCGGGGCCAAGAACGACACTGTTCCGGCTGGTCCTGCCTGATTCATGCCTTCCGAGTCCTGGGTCCTTAGTCCTGAATCCGGAGTCCTGAGTCCTGCCTGAGTCCTGATTAATGATTCCTGAGTCCTGATTCGATCCTTCCCTAGTCCTCCTGCCCCGTAGCAGACTCCCGACCCAAGACGTAGTCTGCACTGGTGGGTCTACATCGTTCGTAGAAGTACGCTGGTTCACACGTTGGCTTGCCTGCCCTGCCCCTGCGGAGGTTGGCGCTGCGATTCATCCTTGCCTTGCGCCCCGTGCTTTCGTCGGGGCACGACGCACCAGATGCACCCTTTGGCACGCGTTGCACGTTTCTTACCGTTTCGTTCCCTACTACGTTCCCTTCCGTTCCATACCGTACGTAACTCCCACTCGTCCTTTACTCCGCCCCCGTTGGCACGCTACCTCGCTCGCATCTATCTCGCGACCTACCGAGATGGGGGCAACGACATGCATGGGAAGAACGGAATGAGATCGGAGGTCAAAGCAAAGCAAAGCGTGGAGGGGGGGGGGGGGGTAGTGGCACATAGTTAAGTTGAGTAGCCAATGCGCAATGCGGGTAAGGAAAGACCCAGCGAAAACCGAGGCTGGCAACGTGCACAGGTAACGTGTAACTGTAACGTATAACATGCAACGGGCAACAGACAACGGGCAACGGGCAACGGGGTTGATCCCGTTCCGGGGCGCATGGAGAGATGCATGAGCAAACAGAGGCGTCCTAGGATGGGGCGTGGAAGAGCACGCAGACTAATGGGGGAAATGGAGGGGGAGGTACATGGAGGTAGGAGGTAGGAGGTAGGAAGTAGGAGGGGAGGTGGCGGTGTGTGGAAGGGGGGACGAAGAAGCGAAGCGGGTCCTCTGTAGCAACAGCAAAGGGTACACCATGCACCATGCACCATGCACCATGCAACCCTTGAAACTCTTTACCGACCCGACCCCACCGCACCCCTCGGCCCTGGGCAAAAAACACAAGGGTTGAGCGGTGACACTCGCTGTGCACCGCGCACCGCACCGAGGATGACGGGAAGGTTCCTCGGGGCGTTTCGGCGCGTGGACCTAGACCACGGGCATGGGCTGGCCCATATCGGGGGGGAGAAGGAAGGCCACGATCCCGGGATGGCAGACGACGTGCGAGGGAGGAGCAAAGGCCGAGGAGGGACAGAGGGCAAGCGTCCCCCCCCCGCCCGCCCCGGCACCCACACCGACACCGACACCCACCCACACACCCGCACCAGCAAGCCAGCGGGAATAGGCGGATGGGCCCAGGACAAACAAGCGCGTAAAATGTATGCGCGTACCCCGGTGCGCGCACGGCGACTTTAGCGGCCTGTTGGGCGCGGCGGAGCGCAGCGACAGCCGCTGCGCCTGCACGGGGACGCCGACCGCGCAGCCGGAAACGTAATCGCGGTCGGTGCAGTGGCCAACGCGGTTTCCATCGGCCGCGGTAGGCGGCCAGTGTGGCCGGGGCACGCACGGCCACCGGTCCTTCCCCCACGTGCCCGGTGGGGAGGTCAGAGAAATCCGAGGCGGTGTGCACCAGCGCGGGAGCCAGGGCCGGACTGGATGGGATGCCCAGCGGCACGGGCATCGGCATTGACGTGGCAGGGTACAGTTCACTGGCCAACAAGGGTGGTGGTGTTGCTGGTTGGTCCGATGGGTGGTCCGACTGGCCGGGGGAGGAATCATGGTGCCCCTAGCAGCCGCTTCGCTCATCTTGGCTGCCGTGGGCTTGGCCTTGGTTCGGGCCCATTGCACCGACGGCGTCTCGGACGGCGTGAGAGACAGAGCGGACAGACCGCGTTTGTGGCCAGCTCCACGCGGGTGCGAGTTGGGTAGCCCAAGTGCGTGCGGAGGCTGTACCTGTACCGTCGCTTGGTCACAAGAGGAGACGACTGGGAACGGACGTAAGCCACCCGAGCCCTCGGCCGGGGGGGCGTAGGCCCACTCTCGGACAACGTGCTGGGCAACGTACTGCTCACCTCGCTGGGACGAGAACAGTGGGAACGTAGCTCCCTACTCCCCTGCACTCGCCGTAGGCGACGGAAACTCGCCAGACCAGACGTATCGGCCGAGGTGTCTTCGGTCAGTGCAGGGGCAGCAACAGCGTCGATCGAGGTGCACTCTGCCACGGTGGCGTCCATGCCGAGCGGCCCGACGGTCTTATCTCCCTGTCCGTCGATCGTAGGGCCATCCCTATCGAGATGGAGTGGCGCCGGTGGGTCGGCCTTGGTGCTGACAGAACGAAGCGGAAGAGCGGAAGGCTGGGCGTCGAGTGCGGGAAGAAGGGAAGATGGTTGCTTCTCCTCCTCCTCCATCGTGCTCGCTCCAACGTCGGCGGTGAGAGGCGAAAGTACCTCTGATTCGTTCGAAACTGACAAGAGAGGAAGACGCGCAGGCCAGAAGCGATGTGCAATCCAGGAAGCCTTGGCCGTAACGCCGGGCGCGGGACACGTCAAAGGCTGGATGGGCGAAGAGAGGGAAAGTAGGAGCTTGGTTGCCTGCGCATGCGCCTCGGCGTCTTGGCCCGGATCAGTCGGGGCGGTGACGTCCACCTTGGCATCCACTTCGCCGCCCAAGGCGGGCGGCACGGCGATGTGGGAACTGACAGTGGCGATGCGGGCAAGCGAGCGCGGGACGATCGTCGCCGACACAATCTTGACCACCGGGGAGGGGCACCAGGATGCAGAGGCAGTCAAGTCATTGATCTGACGAACACGGGTGCGAGGGACACTTTGGCCTTGGATCTCAATGGGAGACAGGGGCTCCACCAGGAAACCACCAAGTCCAAAGGTGAAGCGGCCGTACTTGGGTTTGGGCGGGAGGGAGGGATCGTCAATGGAGGTGCTGACGGAAAACAGACGGGTTCCTGTTGTGCCAACGGGGGGCAGGCGGGCATCGACGGTGAGAAGGGTCATGTCGCGCGGCTTGGCCACCATAAAGATCCCCGCAAAATCAAACACTTCGACACGGGCATGCACCTGACTGTGAGGAGCATCAGGCAGCCAGCGCGCCACGTACGCCCGCTCGCATCCGCTGTCCCACACCGGCCGATTCTCCGCTGCGGCCAGCAGGGTCCAGGCCTGGGCAGCCGTGGGGCCGAGCAAGATGGAGTCGATGGCAAACAGGTGGGGATGGTTGGCCGCAGCGGCATTGGGGGTGGCGCGAAGCGAGCGGACGGCAATGTGCTCGGCATGGGGGGCAAAGCTGGCGCCGGCCGAGGGCAGGTTGGGCGAGGAGTAGATGGCGGGCCAGTCGTCGACAGGCGGCACCTGGCCGGCGTCGGTGGCCGCGTCGGCGGCGACGGCCAGGCCGAGGTCCAGGCCGGGCTGGACGAGGGCGACAAAGCGACGGAGGAGCGCGGCGGACGCCTCGGCCAGCTGGGGATCGGGCAGGCGGGCGGGCGAGGGGGAAGGAGCGGTGGGTGCTGCGCCCTGGGAGGAGCTGGGCTGGGCTGCGGCCCTTGCGCGGCGGCTGCGCAGCATGGCGGTGGGGAGGGGGGAGGGGGGGGGGGAGGGGGCGAGGGCGGAGGACGAGAGGACGAGCGAGGAGGACAGTGGGAAGCGAACGAGCGTCGCCGGTGGCCGCCGCGCGACCCGCCCTGGAGGAGGGGGATGCATGATGTATGATGGGCCATGCGTGACGACTGATCGGCGACGGCAAGACACTGCCCCTCTGCCAGGAGGGCGCCAGCGGAGCACCCTGGCGCCTGGGCCCACCCGCGTGGAGGACACCGGCGCGCTGCGGGGTGGGGGCTGATGCATGGGGTGGCAGGGGGGAGCATTCAGCGGTGATCTCAGCGGTGGCTGCGCGCCTGCGCCCACCCTGCATCATGCATCGCAGCCGTGGTCACACACTGGCGCTGTGGCTGGGTGGGTGCTGGGTGGGCGCCCAGGCACCACATGCTTTGTGCTAAGCTAGCGCTTCTCCTTGCTGCTGCATCTGCGCCCGCCCCATCAGCGCAGCAGCGGCGATATCATCGGCATCGGTGCATCAGCCGGCGTCAGCATGGCCCTCAGCATGGCCATCATGGCCCATGCCATCCCCGTGACCTGACAGCACCCACACCAGACCTCCCCCTGTACACCCTGTACACGCAGCACAGGGTATAGACTCCGGCGGGCCATTCTCATTTGCCATAGTGCGGTGGGAGAGTAGGCGGAGGGGGGGGCCGTGCACGCGGCAGCTGATGCTCATGCGTACGCTTGGTGCGTGCGTTCCACCCAGGCCCCCCATGCATCGCGCTGGGACAACAGCGCTCCAGTAGGAGTACCTTGGTTCATCGCGCCCATCGCATTGCTCCCCCTGCATGCTATGCCACCACTGCAGGAGAGGCTCGTTCGGATCCGCTCCCCCCGCGCCTCGCACTCCTCAGCAGGCAAACCAGCTAACAGGCCAACAGCGGACCTGCTGGCGACTCGCATGCACGCCATGCTGCATGCTATGGACCCACAAAGTAAACGACGCGGCTCAGCTGAACAAGGCAGCCCCCCCTCCTCTCTCTCCCTTGCGCATCGCCCAGACAGAAACAAGGCCGAGACTATAGTACGAGATGCAGTGTGCGTAGAACGAGATAGGGCGCGCGCTTGGGGAACGGGACGACACGAGACGAGACAAGTTCGTCCAGCCTGGATGCATGGTATGGCACGGCACGATGGGCACCTTGCACTCCGCAGGCGCCTCGATCCCTGCTCGCGTGGCGGCAAGGCCAAGACCAAGGCCAAGGCCAAGACAAGGCCCAGTAAAGGTGGAGAAGTAGCCCCATGGCTGACACGTCCGCTTTGCTACAGGACCAACGCAAGCGCCCTCCCCTGGGCAGCCAAGGGATCCAAATGCGACACGAAGGAACAGAACCGAACGGGCCACATCGAGGCGCTGGCAAGGCGTATTATACCGTACCCAGCCACCCCCCCCCCCCCCCGAACTCTCCTCCATCCTCCATCCACCCTGGACGCCACAACGACTGCCCAGCAGACAAACGTGCCAAAGCGAGCAACTTGCATCCTCCCGCTTCACGCCCTACCTACCGAAAACAACCCCAAAAGCGTAGCCGCTGCATCGCGCTCTTGTCGCTCGGCATGGTCGCGTGCCGTGCTAGCGACGGTGTCGGTGTTGGTGTCGGTGTCGGTGTCGGTGCGCGGGGCACCAGGGACATCGAGCGAACCGCTGGACTGCTCCGCGTTCAGCGTCGACGCAGTTACCCCGTGGAGGTGGGGGTCGCGTCCGCGTCCCCGTCCGCGTCCGTGTGCGTGTGCGTTTGCGGTTGCGGTTGGGTTTGCGGTTGCGTGTGCGGGACCGTATCTGCCTCGCGCGCGGTGGTAGGAAGGTACGGTGGAGGCGCGCAGGTTGTCATGCGCCGAGCGGGCGGTAAGGCTGGTTCCAACCCGTGGCGTGCCCAGTGGGGGACCCAGCGGGGTAGCCCCACGTGAAGTGGGCATGGGCACGGGGGGACGTTGTGAGCGTCGCGCGCCGGCGCGCCACGTAGGAGGGAGGGAAGCGTTCCACAGCGCACGAGGTGGGGGCGGTACGGGCGGTCCGGGCGGGCATAAGCAAGTGCGGCTGAAGGAGCGGTAACGCACCGTGTGAATTTACGTCCGGGGCTAAGGGTGCGAGGTGGGGTACCGAGGCTGGCCGGTCGCGTCGGTCCCATCTGTCCCACCGGTCGTAGCGATCGCGTTGGTCGTAGCGGTCCCATCCGTCCCATCCGTCCTGTCGATCGGCTTGGTCCCGGTCGCAGTGACGTGAAGCAAAGGGAGGTGGGACGCAGGCGTGCGCAGTGCACCCCACCCTGCGCCCGGGGACGAAGGCGGGGACGAAGGTGCTTGACGTAAATTGGAATTCGGTGCGGCCCTACGTCGCATCACGCCCGCCACGCCCGTTTCTTGTGACAAGCCAACGGTCTCGATCCCAGCGCGCTGCGTTGGTCTTGCCCCCCCCCTTGGACCCCAGCACAGTCCGCTCCGTCCCCCATGCCGTAGCCCGCGTAGTCTGCACTGTGGTCCGCACCGTGCTCGGTGCCCGGACCGTCGTCTGGCCCGGGATGGGGGTACCGTGCTGCGTCAGGCCGAAGCGGAAGAGCGCGCGACCGCGTCGCAATCCGAATTGGAATCGGAATCGGAATCGGAATCGGAATCCGAGTCGAACGCCAACCGGTCCGCTTCGTCCGCCGAGTCGAGCTCGTCCAGTTCGAGCGCTTGTGCTTGCACTTGCACTTGCCCGTTCCCGTGCCCGATCCCGGGCGACCAATCGGAGCGCGAGGTACGGTAAGACGGGGCCAGGAGCAGAGTATCGTTGGTCGCTTGTAACTTGGCCAGAGGCACGTCCGAGTCGCCCTCGGAGCTGGGAGCAGAGGCAGCGTCGCGGTCCGGTTTGGACGGGGGCAGTTTCCTCGGTGCTCGTTTGGCACGGGCCGAGGCGTGAGCGAGGACGGAAGATGGATGGGCACGCGCACGGCGTTTGCAAGGTACGATGGAAGGGGTGCGGGGAAGAAGGGTTGCAAGGTTTGCAAGGGTTGCCGTCGCCACGGGTAGAGGGGGTTAGTTCCATGTCGTTTCTCCTCCTCCGTGGACCGATGGCGCGAGCGGAAGACGCCGAGTAAAATTCGTCGAGACGAAAACGTTTGACGTGCCATGGCACGGTCTAGCGTTCCGGCCACGGCGGCCGTCGCGGGCGGCGGGGGGGGCGCAGCGCAGCCAACGGCAGCAGGGGCAGGAACGGCGGTAGGGTTGGGCTCGGTGCGCGGAGCGAGGGATGCTGGGCATGGACCGTGGCCGGGCGGAGGGACAGGTCGAGGGAGGGAAACTAAAGTGTGCGCGGCCGGCGCCGAGGGCGGTGGGGAGAGGGCCCAAGGCGGGGGCGAGTGCGGGTGCGACCCAGCGGGCAGCTTGGCTTGTCTTCCTTGCCGCGGGGTTCGGGCCGGACGAGGAGGTGCATGTTTGCCATTGAGCACGACGACACGTAGGGCAGCGCACGCGTCCATGCCGCGGCCGTGGATGAGAGGAGGAGAAGGGGGGGGGGACGCGGACAGTGACGGGGAGGAGGACGAGGGCGGGTAGGAAAGCGGTGTGGGGCGAGAGCGCATGTGCTTCAGCAGCTCGGCTTGGTCGGGGTGGAGAAACGGGGGCGGTTCTTCTCTGCGGCAAGCAGGGCGTCGACGTTGGAGAAGGGCATAGGCCTTGTGCCTCGGTTGGGGCAGCTCGGGTGCGTGCGCGGGGCATGGGGGGGGGAGGGGCAGGCAGGCGGCGGTGGGAGGCGAGGGATGAAGCGCGGGGCGATGGCGGAGGAGAGGCAGAGAGGGGCATGGGCATGGGCATGGGCATGGACATGGGCATGGACGTGGGCAGGGGCATGCGCTCGACCCGCGCAGTCTCGGCGAGATAGCCCATGCGGCGAGGGCGAGCTTGCTGGCGGCGGGCATGGGCTTGGGCGGGGCGGGGGCAAAGACGAGGGGCGGGGCGGCAAAGCTGGCGCTGGTGTCGGCGTCGGTGGGGGCGTCGGTGAGGGTGGGGAAGGAGAGGCTGGTGTTGGGGGGGCTGGGGGCGGGGCGGCGGCAGAGCAAGGAGGAGGCGGGGGGGGGGGGGGGGGGGGGTGGTGGCGGGTGGCGCGCAGGGAGGCACCTGGGCGGGTGGGCGCGCCGGCGTGTGGGTGGGTTGGCGCGCAGGTCCGCCCGAGGCGGAAGGGAGCGGCCCGGTCCACCGCACGCTCACGCCCCGACGCAGACGCAGAGGCCGCTGGGCGGCAATGTTCAACGCGCGGTGCGTGTCTGCGCTCATCGCATCCCATTCTATCCATCCCACCTCCCCTTCGAACCATCCCACCCGCACCCCTCACGCGTCGCCCACTGCGAAGAAACGCTCAGCCCCCCCTGGCGCTCCGACGCGCACCCCACGTGCCACCGGTCACCCTGCTGCCACGCGCGTCTCGCCGCTTCTTCCGCCCGCCCTTCCGCCCGCCCTTCCGCCCGCCTTCCGCCTGCCTTCCGCCCGCCTTCCGCCTTCCGCCCCGCCCTTCCGCCCCGTTTCCCTCCGCCCGCTCCACCCCACACCCCTCCCCCCCTCCCCCCTCCCCCCCATCATGCGCCCCCGCCCCCGCCTCCGCCCCTCCTCCTCGCCCTCCTCGCGCTCTGCGTCGCAGCCGCCTTCGCAAGCCTCCGCACCGTCCCGCCGCCACCCACCCGCCCCCCACCCGCCCCGCCATCCACCGCCGCCTCGCCGCAGCCCCCCGCTCTCCGACCACCAGCTCCGCGCCCTCGTCCACCGCCTCGACCCAGCCCCCACCCTCAACTTCACCGACCCCCAGTCCCTCCTCGCCCGCCTCCTCGTCCCCCGCGAGCCCGCCAGCCCAGGCAACCTCGCCGTCCGCGCCGCCCTGGACCATGTCTTTACCCGCCAGCTCACCGGCTGGACCGCCGAGCACCAGCGCTTCACCGCCGACACCCGCTCGGCCCGCGCGACATGGTCAACCTCGTCTACACCAAGCCCCTTGGCCCCCCGCGTGCGCTTGCCTCCCCCGGAGCGGGTCCCACGCTCACCCTCGCCGCCCACTACGACACAGCAAGTACTTCCCCCCCACCTCGCCCGAGTACCCCTTTATCGGCGCAACCGATAGTGCTGCGCCGTGTGCGATGCTAGTGGATGTAGCGCGGGCGTTGGACACGTTGCTGGCGTCGCAGCCTGTTACGCCCTCGGTCCAGCCTCCCGCACTGCAAATCATCTTTTTCGATGGCGAAGAAGCCTACCACCAATGGACCCATACCGACTCGATCTACGGTGCTCGCCAACTCGCTAGCCACTGGTCCTTCCCCTCCTCCCCTTCCTCGGCTCCTATGGTGCTCGTATCCCCGACCCAACCCCTGCCACGCTGGCTGGCACGCAGCTACGCCTGGATCCAGCGCCACCTCGTCCCTCGCCAGTGGGACAAGTCTGCGCGGCGGATCGATCAGATGGAGCATCTGATTCTGCTCGACCTGCTGGGCGCACCCAACCCTTCGGTGCCTTCGTACTTTCACTCTACCAAGTGGCTGCACACGCGTCTCCTCGGTCTCGAAACACGATTACGCGATTTGGGCCTGCTCGATCTCAGTCCGACCCCCAACCCGAACCCGAAACCGAATCCCAACTCCGCACTGGCCAACGGCGTGCCTCCGCTCCCGTCCCGCCCAGCTCGAATCCGACCGTTCCTCTCCTCTGCCCCAGCTTGGGGCGGCATAGAAGATGACCATCTCCCGTTTCTCCACCAGGGCGTGCCCGTGCTGCATTTGATTCCTTCCCCCTTCCCGTCCGTCTGGCACCGCAAAGCCGACGACGCCTCCGCACTGCATTACCCCACCGTGCGCGCTTGGAGCTTGCTCACCCGCGTCTTGGTCGCCGACTATTTGGGTCTCACGGCCATCCCAGACGCCTAGGATAAGTACCAAGTACCAAGTACCAAGTGTCCTTACGTACCCCATCCGCACCCCCCCCGTGCCTTATGCCTCACCTTGCACCCCGGCCTGTGCCCAGTCGGACCGAAGCCTGGGACCGTCTCGATGCGCACCCGGTCCCCTTCCCACCCCGGACCTCTTGGCCGCCTTAGACCGTAGTAGCACTCATGCTTCCCTTTTTTGCTCGCACCCTGGCCTAATCTTATGGACTTGTACTGATCCTGTCCCACTTCTCCCATCGAGCGCGGTCGGACGCGACCGCGCGACCCGCACTCACACTCACACTCACACTCACACTCACACTCACACTTGCACTTGCACTCGTATCCACCTCACATGTCACATCTACACTCCCATCCGGCCTCGCATGTCACAGGGCCGTGTACGTTTGGCCAGGTCCGAGCCCATCCCTACCGCATACTTCAACCGACATTACGACGGGCTACGGGTGCAAGAGTGCTGAAAATGGCCAGGGCGAGTATCCACAGCACGGGACGCAGACCACGTCCAGACACAGAAACAGAAACTGCCGACAATTAACACGGCTGCCTGGACGTGGTAGCGCCCTCGGGCAGGTCGCAATCATACGGGATGAAAGCAACAGGGAGAAGGAAGGAAGGAACCAATCATGGGGCATAGAGGAGGAAGAACGGTGTGGAGAGAGAAGAAAAGACATGAAAAGAGAAGAAAGAAAAGAGATACATACATCTCCCTTAGGGTTTTTTTCACGACACAGAGGTGGTTTAACGTTTTAACATACTAGAGTTGAAACGCCTAGGGTACGACGACGGCGGATGGCTTGGTAGCCGCTTGGATGCGCTTGGTGCGGGTCCAGTCGACGAGGAGCTTGAATTGTTCAAAGAACATCCAGATGAGGATGGTGTTGGCGTGAGACGGATCCAGGAAGGCACGTAGCCACGGAAGAGGAACTTGAGTCCGTCGTTGCGGAAATGCGATTTGAGCGTTTGCAAGCCCACAGCCGCCGAGGGCGCGTTCATCAGTGTGGCCTTGACCACGTCGGCGGGACTGGTCACCGTCGTGGCCACGGTACCGGCCATAAAGGAGGCGGTAAAGTGGAGGACGGTGCCTTCGGTAAAGTAGCCCGTGCTGACCAGGCTCGCTTTGAACATATCGTACGTGGCGAGCTGCGTCGCATTCATCAGGACTGCTCGAACTAGGTTGGGCGCCAAGCCACGGAACAGCGAGCCCACCCCTTCTTCCCGCGCCATGCGCACCACCCCCGTAACGGAATCATGGTAGTTGTACCGCTTGTCCAGCGGTTTGTTCAAATCCGACGTCATGCGCACCAGCATAATGTCTGCCCCCCCCCGCACACACACCGCATCAGCGTCAGTCAGCTCGTCCATTCCGAATACAACAAAACAGTGCACAAGTCCACCAGGTGCACCAACGTAGCAAAGCAGCAAAGTACCAAAGTACCATACCGCCCTTGCCCGCAACGCCACCCGACCCAATTCAACCGAATCCAATTGGAACCAACCAAAGTATAATACGTACCAGCTGGGTTGCCTGCAATGCCCCCAATCACACCGGCGCCCATGGCCGAGACGGCGAGGGCGGTATTGGAGATGGATCCGTCGGGCGACTGGCGGGCGAGCGAGTTCTTGAAATGATCGTAGGCGGCAAAGCGGGCAAGCGAGTAAGTCATTTGCCTCAACACGGACGCCGACAAGCCTTGGTAAATCCCAGCCAGGCCATCTTGCCGCGCTGTCGTGACCAAGACCGAGGCCATGGACTTGCGCACGCCCGTCTGCGTTTGCATCCGGTTCTTGATCGCATCGAGCGGGTGGGTAAAGACGACGGCACAGGTCGCTGCGATGCCGCCTAGCCAAAAGGGATACGGCGGGCCCGGCGGGGAGACTCTTGGTGCCCGAGGCAGGTGCGGAGGACATGGTGTGGGCGGCGGGAGCGGGGCGGGGCAGGTGGGCCAGGCGGTATAGAAGAGGGAGTCGAGGACAGAGACAGAGGTCGGGGTGGCGGTGGTGGGCGCAGGCGAAAAAGAGAGCGTAGAGCGCGGCCGGTTGGGGGGTAGGCGGGTAGGCCTAAGCGTAGGACTTGGGGAGGAGAGGGGCAGCGTGGGAGGAGACTGGGCCCAAGGCAAGTCGGCGCAAATGGTGGGGTTTTAAAGTGGGGCGTGGGGGCGAGGCGAGGCGAGGCGAGGAGGGAGGGGGCGAGTGCAAAAAAGAGTGCGAGACATGCGTGCTGGATTGCACATGGGAGACCCAGCAGAGAGAGAGAGAGCGCGTAGTGTGGATCCGTGTAGTAAGTAAGTAGCAAGTAGCACGCCGCCCGGGATCCAATTCGCCCCGGCCGGCCAGCGCGATGGTGTGCGGTGGCTGAGGCGGTGGCAGGCCAAATCAAATGCACGGTGGTCCGTGCAGACTGGCCGACTGGCCAGGCCTGGTGGGGGATGCATTTTGCCGCGCACTGCACCGCGGCACCCTCGCCTCCTTTCGCCCCTCTCGCCTCGCACCAACACGGCGGACTGGGCGGACGCACCGGCCGTAGGCCCCCAGCGCCTCCGGCCTCGCCACGCCTCAATTCATTCCTCGCGTCACTTGTGCCCCGAACGCCCAGCTCGCCTGACCGGCCAACCCAGCCCTATGTCCGCGGCCGTGGCGGCGGGCCAGCCGGAGTCGGTCCATGTACTTCCCAGTTCCCCATCATCATTAATCATCGATCGTATACATACCCCATCCTCGTTCAAGCTTCACGCTTCTGATGTCTGACAGGTTGCATGGGACACTGGTCAGATGCCTTATACGTTGCCCCTCCCACCATGTCCTATCGATTATCTGAGATCTCACATGCCGCATGTCACATGTCACACCCAAAAAAAGATACGCTGACCAATTGTCGTTCATGCTTCTGCCTCTCTGCGGTGTGCTGGCCTGCTCAACATAGCTCCACCAGCCTTCTTTTCTTTCCCTTCGCCCTTTCTTCTCAGGGACCATTTCTCTCGTGCCCATCCCCATCCCCAGCAAATCAACCCCCCCCACCCACGCCCACGCTCGCCCCATCATTAAAATTCCCGCCTCCGCCCGCCGGCCCATACGGACGTACACAAAATGTAAACAGAGGTCTCATCTGTTACCTTGACCAACCCCCCACTCCCCACTCCGCCCCCCCACCGCGACGAGAGAGCCTGGTCCTTCCCACATCCGAGCCTGCCACTGTCCGGGTGAGTTTTTGCGACGATGGGAACATTGCACGACGGGTTTTTTTTTCCTTCTCATCCCCACCCCCACCCTCCCCAACACACTCACCCACACACCACGGAGGTGGGGGGGTGGTGGGGTGGTGGCGCCCAGGTCCAATCCACTGTTTTGCCTGGGGACCGAGCGCGACGAAGACAGTGGGAAGAAAAACGCCGGCGCGAGCGCCGCAAGTCTTCTGGGTCTACGACGCTGAGGCTCAGCACTGAGGCTCAGTATAGTGCCTCAGGCCTCACTATAGTAGGGCCAGACCGTAACTGTAATCCCGTCCGGGGCCGCCAAATGAATACAGTAGAGGCATAATTAAAAGGAACGCTATTGTGCATCGTCATATCTCCGCGTCATCATCTTTTCGATCAACTCTGCCACACTGGTATGCATATGTCTTGCTCCATAGCTCAGCCCTGGGCCTCAGGCTGAGGCACCGCACTCTGAGGCTGGAGGGAGCGCTTAGCGCCGCTCACTCCCGGCGGGTTGGGATGCCAATACTACTAATACCTATTTGCCCGCTCTCAGATCTCAGATCCCAGTCTTCTTTAGGACACCCGCCAGAGGAGGGACAACGATCGCGACGGGTACCGGGTACCGGTTGTACGCCCCAACAACCAGAGTGTAACATGTTCGGATGGCCGGGACATAAGTATGGATTGGACCATGTCTTGTCTTCCCAACGTTGTGGGGTCAATTGAATACAGTGCAGAATTTGAGACCTGCTTGTATTTTGTAGTACGCAATTAGAGTAATCCAGAAAGTGTTTATGTGAGAAGATGTCTCTTGTCTTCGGATGACATGGGACATGGGACATGGGACATGGGGCATGCTTCCTCCCCACCACAGCACACCTCCCCACAGTACACCTCCCCATTCCAACTACTGTCCTCCCCTGACTGGTGACCTGCGCCCGCTGCCTCATAGTGTGCCTGCCTGCTGTCACCGTACAAATCAGCTTAACCAGGGCTACAACACGACAATTGTCCTGCCCTCTTGAGTCTCTATTATGCTTCTACAGCTCGGCCGGATGAGAGGGTGCATCTGCAATTAGTAACCCACACCACAGCAGCAGCGATATCTTCCAATGCAGTGGGCATGCGGTGTACCCGGCCCATACATTCCTGATTCTCTTTCTCGCCAGCAACATCAGGGAGGCAATAGGTAGTATAGCTACCCTCAAAATGTATATGTGTGTGTTTGGGCTTCCAGCGTCCCTTTTTCTTTTGTCTTGCTTCGCAACAACACACTATGATGGGGGGCCAAGCACGATCCTGATGCGGTGGCGGGGAACGATGAGGTGGGATCCATCCCTCACCATCCTACCTTGGATTTTGAATCGAGCAAGGACTGCATCCTTGGACCCTAATACACACTGCAGCTGCAGCTGCATCGGCATCGGCATCGGTATCTGTTCTCTCCGTATGCGCCATGCTCTCTCCTTTCACAGCTTTCCCGCCTCTTGGAAGGACAGGGGGCCGCGCCGGGCTTAGGTTGGCATCGAATCTTACGTGCATCAACTTACTCGTGCTTTACTCCCAACTCCACATTGTGCCATAGGGTGCAGTGGGCAGCGCAAGCGCCTAGAGGTCGAATCGGAGAATCGGAGGACTTGTACAGGAGGTCCAACTATTATGCATCAAGGCTATCTGTCGCTTTGACTCTGGCACCCAAGCACCACGGCACCACGGCGTCCCACTTCTCTCCCCTTGGGGTGCGGGCAGATACCAGACGATCTCTCACGCGTCGTCGAGGGGATGAGGGGATCGAAGGCGTCAGTAGCTCCCATCAGTTGGATTCCCATTCCCAACCCCCTCTCTCCTCCACACAGACGCCCCAATGGAAAGCCACCTTCTCGCCCGCATTGCACGTCAGACCCCAGTCCCCTCCCCTCCCCGTGACATGCGTACTTGCCCTCCAATTACCACCGAGAGAAGGTTGCCTGATCGCGACTCTCAGATCTCATTGCAGGGAACGTGCAGTGGGACAGTGGGGGGGAGCGGGGGTGTACGTGGACCTATCCTATCTAAGGCGGGGGCTGTCCACGCACCATGGCGGATGCAAGGGCTCGCAGGAGGAGGCAGGACGTCGATGATGGCGGGAGGGAGGGAGGGATAGATGGGGGCGCGGCGCACGGCTTTGGTACGTGGACGAGCGACAGACAGAGCGTGTAAGTTGGGAGAAGGAGCAGCTTGGCGCTTGGCGCTTGGCGCTTAGCTTGACGTTTAATGTTTAACGTTCAACGTAACGTACGTAACCCTTTGCGGCTTGGTGACCGGTGACTAGCGGTGACCAGTGACTAGTAACTAGTAACTTGTAACTAGTGAGCTAGTGACTAGCTGGCCAGCTTACCATTGATAAGTGATTCTGCGGGTTTATTATCGGCCGTGCAACCCACCCGCCTGTAGCGCGGAGCGCTGAAGCGCCAGTTGCATTTAAAAATCGTACACGGCCCACTCTGTACTCAGTGAGTACTCAGTTGAGCACACTCAGTTACTCATCTTCACGCCTGGGCCTCAGGCCTCTCGGGCACAGCGCAACAGAGCACAACCCACCCCTCGTATTCCACGCCCATACGCAAATACGACGGTAAGATAAGCCAAGCCTTATTATTTCAGCCTGGATCCTTCAAGCCGATTCCAGCACTCTTGCCATTTCCGCTTCTGTGCTTGCCTTGCCAAACACGCCGGCCCACACGCTCCTCCCGCCACCACCACAGCCCCATGCAGCCATTTCTTCCCTACTCCCTCGACGTTTGCGCTGTGGCCGGGGCCGCCTTGGTTCTGTTTGTCTTGTTGCTCGCTTCCGTTGCTCGACGGGGGAAAAGCGGGTCATCAGGAAAGTACGTGTGGTCAGGCCAGGTGCAACCGATCCAAGGCTCGCTTCCTGCTCCCATCAAGTACCGGCCCTTGTACGTCCCCCCCCCTCCTCCTCCTGCCCTGCCTCGACAGCACCCGCCACGTAAGGCTGACGCATGTCCAAAACCCCCGCAAAAGCAAATGGGGCACGTACCATGTGACCATGGCGCTGAACCAGATCGGGTTCCAAGACTGGATCGTGCTCGATACAGATTTTGTCCGGTACTTTACCCTTCGGCGGTGGCGCATGGCCCGTTCGGGCGCCGACTCGGTCCGGCTGCTGCGCTCCAAGGACGGTGACAACGAGCTGGCCGCCCAGGAACTGGCCGAGGAAGTGGCGGCCTACCTGGTGCACAAGTACCCGCACCTATTTGCCTTGCAACCGGCGCAGGGCAGGACCCCTGCGCGCTTGGTCCTGCAAGAGGCGTATGTGGCCGCGGTGCAGGCCGATGCGAGCGCGGTCCGAGCAGGGCAAATCAAGGCGTCCTACCCGCTTGGCACGGCGGAAGAGTGCCTCGACATGGTCGGCAGCGTGGTGCCGGACGATGTGCTGGTACTGCGTGCGGATGAGGAGCGCGGGGGGGAATATGTGTTAGTGGGCGGGGTGACCTGTACAGCAGGCACGTGGCGGTTGAAGGATAAGATTGGAATGACCTTGCGGCAGATCCATACTTCGGGCCATGTGCCGCAGTACGAGACCAAGCTCAAGACGGGGATGGACAAGTTGTTGCCCGCATGCCTCCGGACAGCTTGGTGGCCCGGTCCAACTATGGGTTTCAGGTGGTACGCAACCAGCCTAATGTCGAGCCTCATGGGCTGGCCCACCTGCCCTACCACCCTGACGAAGTGGATGTGGCCGAGACAGCGTGGGCAACGACGGGGTTTGGACCGGAACACGAGTGGGAGCATGAGACGCGGGGGGAAACGGCGGCGGCGGAGAAGGAGAAGGACGCATCAACCGACACGAATGCCTCGGCTAACGACGCACACTTTGATCCGATCGCGCTGACTGATCTGAGCGCGTTCTGTCGTGCCTCGGAGGCGGAGCAGCAGCAGTTTGTCGAGCACGTGCAGATGCGAACCGAGCGACAGACGCTGCGTCGTCTGCCGCGCTCGGGGGCGATTGTGTTTACGGTGCGGACGTATGTGGTGCCGGTGGTGACGATGGCGCAGGAGGCGGGGGTGCCGGCACGGCTGGCGTCGGCCTTGCGCTCATGGCCGGAAGATACGTTCAAGTGCGTCGGATGGCAGAGGAGGAGGAGAAGTGTGAGGAGGAGAGGAAGGTGTGTGCAGGGAGAGAGGATGCTGACGCGGTATGGGGTGTGGATGTGTGGATGGCAGGTACAAGGGCGGGAGCAAGTTCCGGGACCAGCTGGCGCTGTATCTGGAGCGTGTCGCTGGCCAGCAGCGCGCCGCGGGCGTGGTGGTGGACAAGGAGGCGGATCGGAGGCAGTATCCGCTGTAGGCGCCATAGTACGCAAGCGAGCACATCGTGGTGGGCAGCTGCCGCAGCAGGTAGGTCACGTGGGGACAGCAAGCCGCGGGGGTGGTTCGCGCGTTCACGCGTTCGCAGTGAGGCTAGGGAGGCGTTCGGGTGTCAGGGGCGCGGCGCCAGCGCAGTGTGGGTCGGAACTCCGAGCGCACTGCAGTGTGTGATAGCTGCGGGCGATGTGGGGTGCAGCTTGCAGGCGGCGCAGGCGAGGCAGGGGGCGCACTCGTACACGCAGCCACCACACCAGCCGTCGGCGGGGCAGCGACGCACCCGCCAGTCAGTACTCAGACTCAGTGCGCACGCGCTTGTTATGAGCATGCCCACCCGCGACGCCGCCCAGCACGCCTCAATGCCTCCCGCATCCGCTCCGCCCACACCATCTGCATCGCCGCCCATCCCTCCTGCCGCGTCGCCAGCACCCGCGTGCGCCCCCTGCGCCTCCCGCTCCGCCCCGCCCGCGCCCACCACCATGCACCCCCCCCCACCCCCTCGCCCCTGCTGTGCTGCCCCCGCTCCTCGACCTCCACCACCCCCAGTCCGCCTTGGACCAGCTCATTGCCGCTGCCCCGCCCGACACCAACGCCACCGACCCCCTCCCTCCGCCTGCCGTCCCCGCCATCCACCAGATCCCAGCCAACGAGCACCGGATGCACACTCCTTCGCTAGCAGCAGCACCTCCACCCCCGCCGCCTCCCTCTCAACCACAAAAACCATCAGCACCGGAACCAGCACCAGCCCACCCCTTCCGCCTATCGCATCCCCTCCTTTCAAGCCAACCTCCCCACCCTCTATGCGCCCTCTGCCAGCTCCGAGGAGGCCGACGATGAGAACACTGGCTTTCTGCTTGGCAGCCCCCCCCTCTTGGCCTGCCTGAAAAGTACGAGCTGATGACGGTCAAAGGCTTGGACAGCCATCCCTCGCCTTCCCATCCCACCTTCGCTCCCTCGACGGCCCAAGACACGACCAAGACGACGCGATCTCCTTTGTGGACCATCGCCCCCAGTCCCCTACCAACACCCCGTACGGCCTGGACGCAAGCGGCGAGGAGGAAGGTTCCGAAGAGGCCGAGGAACCACCCGCTGTGTTTCGCGTCCCTGCCTCGGTGCGAGCCAGTGTGCCGTCCGGGGACGACATTACCATGCCGGTCAATACGCGTGTTTGGGTGCTTGGCCTGGTCTCGGCCAATGGATTTGCGATTCTGTTTTGCTCCTTTTTCAACTGGGGGTGGAACACACGCTTGGTCACCTCGGCGGTCATTGCGCAAATCCTATGCTGGCCCATTGGGTTACTTATGGCCGCCGTGCCCTACCCAGCTCATTGGCCCTCGCTTGGTTTGTCAATCCAGGCCCGTTTAATATCAAGGAACACGCTCTGATTTGTATCATGGCCCTCCTCGGCCCTGGACCGGCTTGGCCCGTGGAGCTCATGTGGATCCATCAAAAGGGGGTGGTGGGCGTCCCGGCGCCCTACGGGTACCGCTTGCTCCTCATCCTCTCTTCCACCCTGATGGGACTGAGCATGGTAGGTCTCGGGTACCGAGCCTTGGTCCTTCCAGGCCGAATGATCTGGCCTCGGATCCTTGAGACCACGGCGCTGCTCGGCGCTTTGCATCGTACCAATGAGACCCACTGGAGTCGCCGCGCGGTATTTTGGGGTGTGTTCGGGTTTGCCTTGGTGTGGGCGTGGGTGCCGGGGTACTTTATGACCTGCTTGGCTCAGTTTAGCTGGATCGCCTGGTGCGCCAAAGACAACTTTGCCGTCAATTCTCTTTGGCGGCTCGGGAGGCATGGCCCTCCATTTTCTCTCGTTTGACTGGTCTACCATTACGGCCGCCATGTCGAGGTGCGTATGTATCTATCCCAACACAGTCATGTTCTCCGTTTCCTGTCCCCCTTTCGTCGGTCCCACATCCCCTATGCATGTCTGGCTTGGAATACTGATGCATGCTCTCCTTCCCAGCCCCCTCGTCGTGCCGTTTTGGGCACAAGTGAACACGATTGCAGGCTACCTGCTGTTCATTTGCCTTCTTGGCGGCATCCTGTACACCACGGGAGCCCAAAACGGATGGTACATGCCATGGGTCGTGGGTTCCCCCATGGACCGGTTTGCCCAGTACTACAACGAGATGTTGATTGCCCCCGTGCTGCAGCCGGGAGAACCGATCAAGTTGAACGAAACCGTATACGAGAATTACAGCAAGCCCTACTTTACCCCATCTTTGGCGGTCAGTTACGGGTGTGGGATGGCTTGGCTGTGGCGGCGGTGGTGCACTTTGTCTTATTTGACGCGTGGCAGATCCTGCACGACTTGCGCACGCCAAAAGAACAAGAAGCGGATGTGCATGCCCAGAGCAGCATGCGCTATCCCCAAATCCCCTACTATTGGTGGATAGCCACGTTTCTCGTGTCGCTGGGCTTGGGTTTGGGAGCGGTACGAGGATACGATACTGGTTTCCCCGTTTGGGCGTTGCTACTGGCCATACTGTTGCCGGCAGTATATGTGTTGCCGATGGGCACGTTGGTGGCCCTGTCGGCTCTGACGTGTGAGCCAATTGATTTTTTCCAACTGCTGGCCGGGTACGTGTTGCCGGGCAAAGCGCTTCCTTGGCTCTTGTTCCGCCTGTTCACCATCACCGCCTTGGACCAAGCGTTGGTCATGCTCTCCCAGTTCAAGCTGGGACTGTACTTCAAGTTACCGCCCACGCTCGTTTTTACTGCCGTGGTCCTGGTGGAAATCACCACGTCGTTTGTGCAGGCGGCCATGCCACCGCTGTTTGGCACCCAGCTCGGGTACAATTGGCAAGCCACGTTCCAAAAAGCCGTGGTGTGGGGGCTGGTAGGCTCGCACCGCGTCTTTGGCCTGGCCAAGGACGCCGAGTATGGCTGGATCAACTGGTTCTTTCTAATTGGATTTCTGGTGCCCATCCCGGGCTATCTCGCTCACCGTCTCCTCCCCCTTCGCCGCCTTTCCGTGGCGGGATTCCGATGGGACTTGGTCAATTGGCCCTTGCTCTTCAATGCTGCCCAGAATTTACCCGGTTGGCTGCCAATCAACTTTACCAGCTGGTTCCTCACTGGCGCCATCTTTCAGTTTTCCTTGCGGCGCGAAGTACCAGAACTGGTGGATGAGGTACGTTTTCTCTCTCTCTCCTTCTCTTTCTCTCCACTTCCGTGGGGTATCTTTGACCTACACAAAGCTGATTGACCTCCCCTTGATTTTTATTGTGGTACTAACGCACGATTTCTGTCCCCCCCCCTCTTTCTCTCCTTACTACTCTCTTACTTGCAGTTTCAACTACCTCACCTCGGCCGCCTTGACGACCGCGACGGCAATCAGTTACTTTATCATTAGCATCGGTCCCGAGCATGCGGGGGAATCGTTCGCCGGGGCCATCAAGACGCTCCACTGGAAACCCAATTTGATCGAGGGCGAAACGCGACAAGGGCATTACGATTTGGGCTTTGGCGCAGCCGCCTTGTGGTTCAAGAACATCACCATCCTCGGTACTGCCAATCATGGTGCTTGGGCCCCCGCTCCCAATGGGCTCTGGCTGCCTTCACCGCCGTCTTCGACGTGATGCTCTGTCGATACACTGTGTCGATACGCTGTGTCGATACGCTGTGCCGTGTGGTGTCGTGTCGATCGAGCTCGAGCCGATGGCTTCGATCTTCCTTCTCCTTTTTTTTACCGGACGCGCCCAAACAAAACAAGCGCCAGCTCCAGTCCCTTGATTCCCCCCCGCGCTGCATCGCCCCCTCTCCTCGTCTCTCTCTCCGTACCGTTCCCCTCGGCTCCTCGCATTTGATGAAGAGTTACTACAGTTCCCTTTATCCCTGAGCAACCAAGGCGATGACTATGAACCGCATTACCTCCAGCTTCCCCTCTCCCGTCGCCCACGCCCCCTCGCACTCGCAACTCGTACCCCATCGTCTTGGCCCATCCATCAGCTGTTCGTGTTGACGCCCTCGCCACCCGCCGTCACTGACGCGTATGTTAGAGCAATACAATTATGTCCTCCTTGGACGCTCACGCGCTCACGTTACGAGATCGATGATGGCTGTGGCGTTGGCCTGGCCTGCGGTGGTCTTCCACGGACGGGGGTGGTTGGGCTTCCTTAGGCCCTCCCCTCCGTTGAACGTTGACCGGGCTCGTGATGCCTGGGATACATGGGATGGCTCCTGAGTACTGAGTATTGAGTATTGAGTATTGATGATTGATGAATACGACTGCACACCTCTCGTCTCCACACCGTACGTGAAGTAAAGCGAGTGGCAAAAAAGGGGATGGGACCCTGGCCCATCTCGCAGTCCAGCGCCACTGGTGTTGCCTTGCGCCCGCGGTGGGGGGGAGGGGAGAGCAAAGGCTTGGCCCTCTGGGGGTCCTATACCTACAATGATGAAACACGTACGCGGTACCTCCACTTCTCCACCCGCGCTACTCTTCGCGTTCCATTGTCTTTTGTCGTTCCCATGCATGATGAAGCTATGATAATCGATAAACGATTAATGAAGCTTGAAGATCGAATGTGAATGTGAATGTGAATGTGAATGTGAATATGATGGAATGATCGTTGCAAGCGAAGAAAGACGATGCACGATGGCTGATGGCGGATGAGAGAGTGGCGCAAGCGAGAGTGTTGGCGCCGGTATAGAGCTGGGGGGGGAGCTGGGGGGAGGGGATCTCAGCTTGAAATTAAGCATGCCATCGCGTATCCTATACGATATAGCCATGCATTTGCGACATGTCACATGTGCGTGTGGCCATCCAAGTAACGGTCCCTTCCGTCCTTAACGCGTTAACCTCCCCCCAGCAGGAGCAGGCTGGGTGGCCTGCTATGTGGCGCACTTGAAGGGAGTTTATATGTTTAGCGTTGATGTTGGAGCTGTGGAAGGGTCAACCAGTCAACGTTCGACGTTCACCGTTCAATCCAAACGTTGAGCTCGTTGAGATCATAAGACCACTCCCCTATCCCCCGCAGTGTTGCGGCCATCTGACCCTCAGCGAATCGATGCTCCCCACGTCTTACATAGGACGCGCTTCCTGTGCTGGCATGATGCATGATGGTAGGATCACATGCTACAGGATCATCGAACACAGGATCACGTACAGGATACAGGACCCCGGATCTCAGATCTCCGAGGCCTCGATGCCAAGATCCCCCGTTCCCTAGTTGCCTAGTTCCTCAAATCCCTCGTTCCCCAGATCCCCAGATCCCTATTAGTTCCCCAGATCCCCACAGATCCCCAGGTGCTCAGATTGCACGCAAGCATAAAAACGGCCGTGCGCATCGGCTGCGCTGCATGGGGCCAGTGTGCTTTGCCTCCTCGCACGCGGCAGAGCCTCAGCACACCAGCGCACATCCCAGGCACGCCCACCGACACTGGTGCTGTGCGGCCCCCGGCGCCGTGGCTTGGCCCCCGCACTTTTGGGGGTCGAGCTCCGAGGAGCACCGTAGTACTCTACTGCAGTCTATAGTTTACTACAGTCCGGTGGCCGGCAGAGGGGCAGCAGCAGAGCATTCAATCGACCGTTCCACCTCAGACATCTGCATCACGCCTCCAGGACAACCATAACCAATAACCCCTCACTCCCCCCGCCTCTCCGCATCCCATCCTCCTGGCTGACTCCATCGTCTGCAACCCCGCGACTGCCATGCCTGCCATGCCTGCCATCCCTATCATCCCTATCATCCCGCCTGCCTGGGCGTCCGCCCAAACCGCCTCCGCTCCGCGCCCCTAGCTCTACCCAGTGTAGGACGCCCCCCGCTGGCTCCCGGACGCGGGTCCTCGCTGCACCTCCCCACCTCGTCCACGATCTCGTCCATGACCTCGCCCACGACGATGCCCACAATCACAACTAAACCTGCCAAACGTGTCTCCCTCTCCCCGCGCGCGTCTCCCGCATCCAGCACAGAGGAGAGGAGGGTTCGGCGGTGCTTGAGTCCGAGTCTGAGCCCCAGCCTGAGCCAGGACCAGAGCATCAGCCCGAGTCTGACCCTGAGCATGAGCCTGAACCGCCGGAGATCCTGGTGTCGATGCCAGCTGCGAGCATCGTGCACGCAGTAGCAAGCCTATGCGCTCGGCAACCGATCGGCGACGTGGCAGCGTAGTTGCCAAATTGGCTGTGGCGGTTAAGGCGGGACCGCGCTTGGTGCGTCGTCGTCTGGGCAACGATGCGCAGCCAGACCCGTCTAGTTCACCGCAACTCTGCACCGAGGAAGCGGTAGAGGACGACGAAGTCGACGAAGCGGACTTGGTCCGTTCCCCGTCCCTTGTATCCACACCTTCCCTCTCGTCTCCTACTTCTGGTGGGTTCCTGTCTTCTCCCACTTCTCCCACTTGGCCCTCTCTGCATCTCACAATGGGTCCTTCCTCCCCACCGTCTGCCCCGCGGGGCCGGCACGAAGAGCAGGAAGCGAGCCATTGATCTCCCGGCGGCCTCCTGCGCCCGCTGGAGTCCGTCTCACGCGCAGCATAGCCCGGTCGGTACGACGACGTTCTCCGGCGCAGGGAGTGCGTTAGAGCGATCGAGGAAGCAGCGTCAGACTCGATTGTTCCGATTGGCTGCGGAACACCACGATCATGATGCCCACAATCGAGACCCGGAGCGAGCGGAAGCCAGTACGGCCTGGTTGTTGCATTCGCTGGCCGTGCTTCCGTATGCCTACCCGCTACCTACCGTCCCGTGGGGAGCGGGAGCACGAGATGGATCCCCTGGGGGACGAATGGAGCGAGTGGGGGGGGTACGAACGGCGTGTGCACAGTCGAAGACGATCGTGCACGACTATCAGAGCGTACCGGTTTCCCATCGCGCCGGTCCTACTCTTCTCCCCCCCGCACCCATACCCGCACCCAGCAGTACCACGTACCTTCCCCCTTCGGCATACGGTCGCTCGTTCTCGCTCGACGGCCGGCCAGCGGCCGGCCAGCGGCCCTCCCTCCCTCCCGCGCATCGTTCGATCCGTCCAGTGGCGAACCCGACACGGACGCACGCACCCCGCTCTACCTCAACCGCAGCTCCACCCTCTCGCACCTGACCTACCGCTCCCCGGCTCAGCCTGGGGGGACACCTCGAGTCGGGATCGAGCGGTTCGGGTTCATGTTCGTTGCATTCGTCCATGCCCACTCGCCTGGCGCAACAAGTGCCAGCTTGACCTTGGATCCCAGCGCTCTGAGACCCACTTCTTCCTCCCGCACCCGTACCCGCACTCACGTCCCTCCGTCCCCACCTACCCCGACGGGACTCGCTCTGCGTCCCCACTTCGCCCCCCTGGCAAAAGAGCGTCGCTGGTCGCTATGGCCGTTCGGGCTGGGTGGCCGGCGCGTTTCAGCCCCGGCTACTTGTCCCTTACCCGTGGTGCACGCCCACAGGTCCACAACCGACCTGAACGACGTGCGGTTCTTGTCTCTGGCCGATCTGGCTCAAGAGACCTCCGATCCGCCTTACCATGCACGAGCTAGCCCTCACCCTGTCCCGGCAGAGCGCGCCGTCGCACCGCCGAGCAGCGCGACGAAGACTCCGCACAGCGGGTAGCCGGCGCCCACGCTCATCTGCTTCCCCGTCCCTCCCCCCGCGTACCGATGGCGATCCGAACGAGCCTCCGCCCTCGTACGAGGTGGCTGTGGCGGCTGTGGCGTGGGGGGAGCCTCGGCCGCCCTCGACGGCGAGGACGTGAGGATAAGTGATGGGGATCCTGGTGCGGTGCTGAGGCTCAGCTTGGCGGTTGTTTGTTGTAGTATACCCGCAATCCGCCTATGGCTCGTCTTGTTTTTTTTTTCCCCTGTGGGCTGGTTGTCTTTCATGCAGTCGCCGTTGTGGTTTCCTGCCCTCGATAGAAACAAAAGGAGGTGGGTCAGCAGGCACGTGACCGGCTGGATCTGGTGCGGACAGGGGCGCTGGTGGACGCCTGTTGTGAGCCTGCCATGCGCGCTGGGTGTGGCTGGGAGCATTGAGCACTGCAGCTGCTGCGATCCGTTGCTGCGCGGCGGCAGTGTGTTACGTAACACGCCCCCCCACACTGGGCCTGCGCTGCGGGCGGATGGGCGAGGGGCGGCGGTCTGTCGCAGTCTGGGCCCATTAATCATTTGATTTTGGGTGATGCATGATGGGTGGGCGCGGCGTCCGATGGGCGAAGCGCACATGGCACGAGGCAGGCGGGGCCACACACCGCGCGCCGGGTGTCGGTGCAGCCAGGAGGCCGGTTGGGTTGGGCTGGGTTGGGTACGTAGGAACTAGCAACTGGTCGGGCAGGCCAGACGCAGGCCTGGTGCATGCCGCATGGCCCAGCCCTCCATCCCCCGCTCGCCGCCCAGGCCACGCCCAGGCGCCGCGCAGGCATCCACGCTCGCCACCACCACCCGCGCCCTCTCGCCCCCCGGCTCCCTCGCCCTCGCTCCCGCCCGCGCCCTGTCCACCCCACCCACACCCACACCCACGCGCACCCGCCCCCCCGCCATGATCATGCCAGATGCGCAGGCCACTGTGCCCGAGGTCGATGTCAGCAGCATCATCGACCGTCTCCTAGCTGGTTGGTCCCCCCCCCGCGCTCCCCTCGGCTCGCACCGCTGACTGCTGACCCTCGTTCGCTCTGCTTCCCCATCGCTCAGTGCGTGGACACCGGCCGGGCAAGGTAGTCCCGCTCGAGGAATTTGAGCTGCGCTATCTCTGCCTCAAGGCGCGCGACATCTTCATTAACCAGCCCATCCTCCTCGAGCTCGAGGCGCCCATCAAGATCTGTGGCGACATCCATGGCCAGTTCTATGATTTGCTCCGCCTCTTTGAATACGGAGGCTTTCCTCCCCAGTCCAACTACCTCTTCCTGGGCGACTATGTGGACCGGGGCAAGCAGTCGATCGAGACGATCAGCTTGCTGCTGGCGTACAAGATCAAGTACCCTGAAAATTTCTTCATTCTCCGCGGCAACCACGAGAGCGCGTCCATCAACCGCATCTATGGCTTTTATGACGAGTGTACGCCCTCCTTTTTCTTTTTTTTTCTTTCCTCCTCTCTTTCATCTTCTTGGTCTTGGTTCTCTGTTGGACCAGTCGCATTCTAACGCCGTCCCCCCCACCCCTTTTTTGTACAGGCAAGCGTCGATACAACATCAAGCATGGAAGACTTTACCGACTGCTTCAACTGTCTTCCTATTGCCGCGATTATTGACGAAAAGATCTTCACCATGCACGGAGGTCTCTCTCCCGACTTGCAAAGCATGGAGCAGATTCGTCGTGTCATGCGTCCCACCGACGTGCCCGACACTGGGTTGTTGTGCGACCTACTCTGGTCTGACCCGGACAAAGACATCACTGGCTGGTCCGACAACGACCGCGGTGTGAGCTTTACCTTTGGCTCGGATGTCGTCTCGCGGTTCTTGCAGAAACACGATTTGGACTTGATCTGTCGTGCGCACCAAGTGGTTGAGGATGGCTACGAGTTCTTCGCCAAACGTCAATTGGTCACCCTCTTCTCGGCGCCGAACTATTGTGGCGAATTCGACAATGCCGGGGCGATGATGAGCGTGGATGAGACTTTGCTCTGCTCCTTCCAAATCCTCAAGCCGGCCGCCAAGAAGCCCAAGTACACGTATTCCAACCAGACTGCCTTTACTGGTCCGCGACGCCAGGGTGCCAGCTCTTGAGGCGGACGGGTAGATGCGAACCAGCTACACCTCGCATCCTTCCTTGTGGCTTGCTCTCCGCCTGGACTTGGAAGGATCTGACAGGAACGCGACAGGCTGTCAAAGGTGGCGGGAGCTCGCGCTGCGTTCTGTTTCCCGCTCCCTGCGTTCACTTTGGCGCTTCGGAGGAGGCGGAGGCAAGGCCCATGCCCGACGGTGGGGGGGCGAGGGGGCGAGGATCCCTCGCACTTTTGTTTTGGTTGCGCGATCCCCCTCCTCCCTGCTACGCTGTTTGATGGCCTGTTCTTGTTGCGCGCCCGAGTTTGTGGGTTTGGTGGTTGGGCCAGCACCCTGCCGGCCGAGTGGACCACTTTGAACCCGATCCGCTTCGTACCGGATCCCGCCCTTGGCAGCGCCTTGTCCCGTCCCCACCTCTTCTCTTCTCATCTCACCTAACCCACCTAACCCCTTCCTTTTCTCTCTCCCTCTCTCTCCCTTTTCTTCCTTCCTTCCGTCCTTCTCGTCCCTCTTCGTCCCGTCGTGGATCCCTTGTTTTTACGCGCCCCGCTTTCGGGGTTGTGACGCTGCCTTCGTCGGGTTGGTTCAAAGGGGTTACCCAGTGACATCTGCCTTTCCTCGTCTGTGAACTCGCATGTCATCATGTCATGGCGGATGCTGCTGCAGAGTTGGAATCGAGTGGGCTTGGTCGCTAGGTTGGAATGGGAGACATAGTTCGTACGCATAAGGAATCATGCGGACTAAGGATGCACACGCATCCGCATGACAGTCCCATCGGTTCAAGGCCATTCTCATCATGATCGATGATCCGTTGCTCCGCTTACCTCCGAGCCAAAGAATGGCTCAAAACGATCCAGGGTCTGACCGGTCGTCTGACCTCTGACCCCTACCTGGCTACTGGCCGCTTGGCAGCGACGGCAAGATGCAACAGGAGAGGGCACATGGCCTATACTATACTCGGTCTGACCCTCGACTCCCTCCCGTGGTTCGTCCTTGGCTTGGCCCATGCCCCCACCCCCATGCTCCTTAGTACCGACATACATGGCCTCAATATTCTCAATGGCTATGCCGACTTTGGACAGTACGGTATCCCGGCAGTCTCTGGTTCGTATTCAGCTCAAAGCAAGGCAGAGACGAGGCACGTGCGTTCGCCCCTCTGCCCCTGGTATGCTGACGAGGAGGCCGAGCAGGCTGAGTCGGGCTCTTCTTCCCTCTGCACCCCCCTCGCGCGTGAGACTACTGCTTCCACCTTGCTCAAAAGGCCGCCATTGAGGAGGGTTTCGTCCTGCTCGCCTTCCTTTTAAACCCGGCATTGATTTTGGGGGACACGCGCTGATGGGAGTCCTGCGTGGCGGGTGGGGGTGAGTGCGGCGTATAGGCAAATGCAGGGACTTGAGAACGCTGGTTCGATATAAGTACTCACTGCCGGATCGTACGATGATCGTTCAGTAGGACAGGAGGGTGCGCCACCACCAGCTGTGGACTGCCTAGGCTACAATACAAGGGACAGTTTACAAAGTTCAGTTTATCTTAGCGGTTGGGCGGCCGAGCGTACCGCCGTTGACCTGCGCGCGCGGAATCTGTGGCAATAGAAAGAGGTGCAATGGACTACAAGCATGGGATTCCGGTGTCAAAGTGAGCGCCGCAGGTGCCAGCAGGCCGGCATTTGTGATCATTGCGAGAGAGAGAGAATGGGAAGGAGGTCCAAGGAGATCGGTATCCTTACACGCCATACGGATTGGGATTGTGCTGCTTCTTTTTCTTGCCCCCCTTGAAGTGCTTCTTGGCACTAGGCACGCCGCTCACGATCGACGCCATATCATCCCCATCCTCGTTGGCGGTACCATCATTGTTGATCCGGCCTCGGAGCGAAGCCGCCGGCACTTGGCCCCGAATCTTGGGCCCCGCCGAAGCAGTGCCAAAGAAGGCCGAGTCCACATCTTGACTTACGTCCAAAGCCTTTTTACGAGCGGCCAAGGACTTGGCGCTGGCACGAGCCGCGCCAGGCGCGGCGCTCGCCTTGGTCCGCACACGCTGTCCGACCGCATCGGAAATGAGCGAATGGACCTTATTGCCTTTTTTGGCGAGCGAGGCACGAATCCGGTCGCGTTGCGCCGCGTTGAACTCATCCGGGTCCACGCCGGGGGGAGGGTGGGCAAACAAGAGACGCGCATTGACATAGTCCTTCAACACGTACCTCACCGCCTTGGTTTCGTCCGGATTGCCCTGCCCTTGGCGGGTAAGCCACGCGAGACAGCGTAGGCCGATAAGAGGTCCATTCCGTTGGCCCGGTTCTGCTTAGTCGCCTTCTCATCCGTCGTCAACGTCGGGATGGCAAAGCTATAGGTCGCCTCAAGGATGTCTTGGGGAATCCGCTGAGCAACCAGCTCAGCAGGAGCCGTGAACTCCCGCAGTTGGTCAATCGGCAACACACCATCCACCACCAGCTCCGCTGCAGTCGTAGCAAACTGCGGGAAGACCAATCCAGGACAGTCACATAGGATTGTCGAGTCACTGAGGTGCAAGGTTTGGAAGTGCTTGGTCTTACCCGGGGTAGAGCTGACCGAAACTTTCTTGCTACCCATCAGAGCGTTGATCGTAGACGACTTGCCGACGTTGGGGTAGCCTACCAGACCCACCACGAGCTTTCCCTGTTCCGCGTGGCCCGTCGCGGCCGCCCGCTCCTCGGGCGGAGGCGCGTAGCGCTCAAAAAGCGCCTCAAGCTCGTCGACGGACAAGATGCGAGACGCCTCCTTGCTGTCCTTGGCTTCTTTGGCTGCCAACAACGCCTCCTCACCTCCAACCGACAAGTTGCTCAAGGCCGTGGTGACCGATTGGAGCGTCTCCCCCTCGTTGGCAGCTTGGATGGCAGCGGCATTGGCTGCACTAAAGAAGGCATAGTTGATTCCCTGGGTATCAAAGTACTTGGCCCAGCTGCGACGCTGATCCTCATCGAGCAAGTCAGACTTGTTGATCAGCAGCAAAGAACGCCGTTTCCTGTCCTTCTCCGCACGCAGCGGACCGGTCGCCTGGGATGCGGCGGCGGCGGCGGTATGCGACTGGGCCGGGTCGTGCGGGTTGGTTTCAGGGTTGTTCATCTCTTCCACATAGTTTTCCAAGTCTTGGCACCGGAACTGCATCGGGTTGCGCGCATCGACAATCTGAATCAACAGGTCGCTTCGCTCAATCACGCGCCACAGTTGTCGCCACACCTCGAGGTTACGCTCAAAGGGTGTCAGCACAAACCCGAGCGAATCCGTCAGCTCAGCCAGGTTGCGACGCCAGTCGAGAAATGCATCCTTCTCCGATCGGTCCAGCTGTTCTTTCGTCTGGTCGGTCGACCACTTCGGCCTGCGCACAAGCGAAAAGAAAGGGCGGCGTCAGTACATGGAGGACGAGCAGCGGGCAAAAAGGGGAGAGGGAGGTGAAAATCATACCTCCTGGGAACACGCAGGCGGTTGCGGTTGCGGTCCTGCTTTTGGCGAATGTCTTCCTCCTCCTCCTTGGTGAGCAGGTAGGGGTTGTGCCGCTTGGCTCCAGGCGCGGAGATGACAGTGACATTGCGGCGCTCGGCGGTGAAGTCCTGGTCGGCCATCTGGGCCGTGTTGAGGAACTCCTCGAGGTTGCCCTCATGCGTGACGGAGCGGAGCTTGTGCGACTCGGACACGCTGAGGTCGGTGGTGTGGAAGGGGGAGACGCCCGACTTTTGCACCTCGGCCGCACGCCGGTTGATGAGGGCGCGGCCCAGGCCCGACTTGTTGTTCTTGGGCGGCTGGCAGGGACGGGGGCGGTGAGCGAGGAGCAGCAGGAGAGGAGTGGGGGGGTGCGTACCATGGCGGGCTCCCGAGGCACACAGGAGCGGGTGGTTGGAGCGCGGAAGACGAAGACGTGCGTTTGTTCTGCCCTGTCGGCTGCCGTCGAGCGGTGAGAACTGGGGCGGGCGGCCTTGCGTAGCGCCGGGGGGAGTGTGGGGAGCAGCCGCAATCTAACCACTGCTTTTTTTTTTCAGTCCGCTCAAATATCGCCGCCCGCCGTCAGATTTTGGGCGGAACGCGCGGGCGGAATGCATTTTTTTGGGCCCCGTCTGCTCGCCTCCTCCAAAACGGCTTGTCCAACAGAAGAGCGCGCGAAGACACCCGCCTCGCCCCCCCCCCCCCCCTCCGCTCCTCCCTGCCTGCCCCCGACGCCATGTCCGTTGCGCCCGTCGACGACAAGAAGGCCGAGGTCACCATGACCCAGCTCCTCACGCTCGTCAATGTGTCTGCCTCCGCGCCTGGAAAGCGCAAACATGCTCTGGTCGATGACGATCTTGCCGACGCTCACGGAAAACGCATCCCGCTCAACCGCCGCGCCAGCACGTCCGCGTCGCAGGCATCGACAGACGAGCAGCCTGAGGCGCTCGCGAACCAGGCGGTGAGTGCGACACAGCAAACTACGCCTGCCCTCTTCCCTGCTCCTTCATTCGAAGACTGCTTTTCTTCCACTGGGCTGAGGGCCAGCCTAGCCGAACAGTTCCCGACGCCGAGCGAGACCACGCCACTGGTTTGGTCCAGCACTTCTGTGGAGGGCTCCACTGGACCGACCCAGTCCCTGCTTGTGCCTGATCTCGACAGTGTGCATGGCGACATACCCAATGAAGAGGACGTGCGCAAGGTTCTCGCTACGCTCCTGCCCCCACCTCTCGCGCCCGACCACGCGCGACTTGCTGAAAAGCTACGCCGATTTGGTCGACTGTACCGTAACCCACACTGGACGTGCCAAATGGAGGAACGCTGTGGCTGCGCATGTGATGGACATGTTTGGTCGACCCGGGAGACGGTAACGAAAAACAACGAGGCACTGGCTCGCGCTGCGGCGGCAGCTGCCGATGAGGACGAGGCGGAGCTCGATGCTGCTGAGCCGATGCCGACTTGGTTCGCGACCAAGGATTCACTCGTCCCAAAGTGTCATTCTGGCTCCGCTTCGGAACGGCGCGTATGCATGGCAGGAAGCTCTGGCGTCCCATTCGCGGTGCAAGACGATCGACAGTCGGGTGCGGTTTGAAAACGAGTATGGCATTCCCGAAGGCGTGGAGGACAAGTTGTCCCAACCTGCGATGCGGTCCAAGTACCCCGCTGAGCACATTGCCACCTTTTCCGGCAACATTGATGACAACTTTAGGTTGGGGATGAAGTTGACACGCAAGACGTTCAAGTTTTCAGTGGGTGGTATGACAGCGAGTCATCCTTGCCAGCCCGCTGGGTCTCCGTCTTGATCGACTCGGACTCGGCCGACTTTTGTCTTCGATCGAGATGCTTGTCCTGGACCAGACCGATGTGATGGCCATGCAAAATTGGGAGCACGTCAAGTACATCCTGAGCAAGATGAATGCCATCCCACACGAGTCTCACGATACGGACTTTAGCCGGGTCAAGCAATGGTACCTCGACAACAAGTCGCGCTACTTCCGCCAAACCATCCTCTCTGCCCCCTATGTGTTCCCCGAGGTGCTCAACGTATTCAACAAGAACCTGCTCAACCTGACAGGAAACGGATCCTTTCCCGCGAAGTGGCACCGGCGATGAAATCGGTTCGGTCGGGCATTCGCCAAACGTTTGTTCGGTTTGAATGTTCCGACCCTAAGCGAGAGCCGGAGCTCCGATTCAATGCGTTCACCACTAAAGTACGTCCTTTCCTCTGCGCCCAAAGACCCATCACTGATTGATGTTTCCCCCCCACAGCTCATGCCCAACCTAATGCGGTCCGCCGTGAGCGCCAACCATGTGTTGCTCTTTGTTCCGTCTTACTTTGACTTTTTGCGCGTGGAGCAATACCTGCGTAAACGGGAAGATGTGAGCTATGCGGCCATCTCAGAGTATTCCACCACCAAACAAATCACCCGAGCGCGCGAAGCGTTTTTCAGTGGCAAAAAGGCCATCTTGTTGCTCACCGAGCGCTTCCACTTTTACAAGCGCTACCGCCTTCGTGGGCTCAGACGATCGTCTTTTATGGTCTGCCCGAGAACCCAGCCATGTTTTCCGAAGTACTCGAGTTCCCCTTTAACCGCAAAGAAGGCGAACGCTCCCTCGGGTCGGAACTGGAACCCAACGAAGTCAAGGTCGAAGCGTTGTTTTGCCGCTACGACTTGCTCAAGCTCCGACGAATCGTGGGCGCTGATGCGCAAACTCTCTTGTCGGAGGACAAGTCGATGTGGAAGTTTAGCTAAGGGAATGCATTGTACCGGAGCGTCCCGTACGGGACTCAGAACATCACGTCGGTTGCTATCCCCCCGTCCTCCAACCGATAGTAGATACAAGCGAGGGAGGTCCAGCCAAGGGCAAGAGGATAGGATTGGATAGTTGGATAGGATAGAGTTCAGGTTACGACCCTCCTAGGAGGGACACTTTGGGATGTTGGGGAGAGGCTCGTTTGTGGGCAGGCGGCCCGCTGGTCAGGTACAGCGAACTAGCTGGTCGTCGTACAGCGGAGACCTGGACCCAAGTCCAGGGAATCCTCCAACGGAAATACATAACAAATTCGCTTCAGCATCGCTGGGCCCACCCCCCCGCTTTCCCTAACCAGAGGCGTAACTCGACTCTTGTTCACTGCGACCGACTGACAGGGGCAAGCTGGGTCCAAAGGGGGATCCGGCGAAGAAATTGATCCTAGCTCGAACAGGAGGGGGAACAGTGGACTCGTAAGCAAAAAAGCGTGATACGTCGAGGCTGCCGGTGATGCCGATAAGGTGGTTGCCGGTCTGCAGGGACGGGTCGGCTCGATCGGTAACGTGTAACAAGGGAGGATGTCGTGCCATGCCCGAGCCGGGATGTGACGTCGTTTGAGCGAGAAGACGGTCACGAGAAGACTGTCGCACGAAGCAAATTCCGCCTTGGTGAGTGGCAGAGCGTTGGAAGGCATGCGCAGGCTAAACTGGAATGACTGAATTGGCTCTGCATCGTTCCAAGAAGAGAGCCTGAGAAAGTGCGGGTGAGAAAAAGAAAATACTAAGAACCCCAGTCCCCAGTTCGTGTGGCGTATTCGAGCACGGGAGTTGGGCATGCGTGAAGCCAGGTTGCTGTTGTGCGAGATGGTGGTTGCGCGGACGGTTTTGTCGCTGCTGTAGATGGTGAATGCACCTGGTAGGAAAGGTTGCGAGGTATTTCACTGGATGCATGTACTTTGCCTGGTCTTTGCGACGTGGATAAGGGACCGGAGGCATCGCCAAACAAGGGGGGCCGGTGGAACGACAGGAGACGAGACAACCTGACCTGGCAAATCGAGCAAGGCATAGCCAGACCCCGTCGCGCGAGCGGAGAAGCGAACGACCGGCACGCCCTTGTGGATCGCCGTTGTTGCAGATCCCATCCAACTCGGTTGGACTGCTGGGTTTGGGTTTGGCACAGGCACGGCGACCACTCTCCAGGAATCAGTTGTCCATTGACGCCCTCCATCCAGGTCGGTTACGCCGGGGCCTCGGGTTCAAACCAGAGAGGCGGTACGCGCCCCGTTCCGACGACTTGGACATGAGGCTGACCCATGTCTGCAGCCCCGAAGGTGTGGCCAGGAGCTCGGCCTTAGCTTGTGCATAGGCGACCGATAAAGGGGCTCGGGGGGGTAACGGTCCACTGATCGACGCGGCTTTGGGCGGGAACGGCCACCGGGAATTTTGCGCACTGCGCCCAAGTTGGTGGCGGCGCGAAGGAATCGACCATTGGAGGCCTGTTGTCCCAGGGGAACCACCGAAAAAAAGCTCGGCCAGGGGCAGTCACTCCAAACACGTCCATCTTTACGTCGGCAGGTCGACAGGGACCGAGTCAAAGGAGGAAGGGTTTGTGAGGAGGTGGGATCGTATCTGCGGGCGAAGTGGGCTGCGTTCGGACGAAGCCGGATCCAAAGAGGGAAGGGATGGCTTGGTAGTAGTGGGTGTGGATACTTCCATTTTGACGTTCTCTTGGTCCCCATGAGCGTTGTCTGAGGATGCCCTGCGGGAAAACTGGTCTTGTACAGCGAGCGGCGACCCTTTACGGACGTAGAGGCCGGAGAACCAGCTTCTTTTCCCAGCTGCTCGTTCAGACGCGGAGATGGTTGGTCCGGCGGCCGCGTGGCAGAATCGGACCGTGGAGGCAATGCCGGCGGGGGTTCTAACGAAATGATAGGCGTGGGAAGCGGCGGGCACTGTCCAGAGACGCCTCTCTGAGCTCCAAAACGGAGGTACTGGACCCTGGGTGTTGCAAATGGCCACGTTTGGCCTGTGCGCGCGCTTTGGCCCGCGCGCGGGCTTCATGTAGCGTACGGGGACGATTGGGGTTGCGGGCGTCCGCTTCGGCTTCGAGGGCAGCCAGGACACGCAACTGTTCCGCCGTTGCGGATGCCTCTTCGACTGGTGGAGCAGGCGTGCGGGAAGGAGGGGTGCTCGCCAGCTCGTCATAGTGACCCCGCGTTTGCGCGGGGGGCGAGTGACCTCCTCGTGCGTGTCCGCATCCGAGCCATACTCCGAGCCTGAGCTGAGCGAGGGCGCGTGGTGCGGCGCACTAGAAGTGGAAACGGTTGTGACAGTGTGCGACGGGGCGTGAGACGAGCCAGAGGATAAAGCAGCAAACTGGGAAGTGAGCCTCGCTGTCCCCCGCTCCCCTTCGGCCGTCGAGTCACCGGCGGGCACAACGACGGGAGGAGGATGGGTCTGACTGGGGTTGCTGGTGTGAGCCAATGAGGAAGGGGCAGGGAGTCCTGGTTGGAGTACTCGCTACCCGAGTCGTCGCTCGTCATCGGACCACGCATCTGAGGCTCGAGAGGCGGGGGGGCAAAAGAAGGAGGAGGTGTGTCCTGGGGCCCAGACGCTGGCCCGACGGCTGGAGCGACGGCTGGAAAACAGCTGGACCGGCGGGACCAGCGAAGGCGGGATGGGGCTGAGGGTGCCAGTGTGGCCGAGGGAGGCGCGGTGGGAGGCGTCGGTGCTGCTAGCACCGCTCATGGCGCTGATGCGGTCGAAGGAAGCAGGGGAGATGCCGAGGCCGTCGCCATAGTCGGAGGGGGAGCTGAGCGAGGGCAGGGGCAGCTGGTGCAGCGCTGCCGGCGCCAACGACACGGCGGCGGGGGGGCTGGGGGACTGGGCATAGGCGTCCTGGGCCGAGGCGAGAAGTAGTCGCCGCCCTGTGGACGCGGCACCGCCAACGGAGTGGCGGCGTTGTGGTCGTCCATCCCAGCGGCAAGGCGATGGTGGCGACGGGAGAGGGGCGGCGGGCAGGAGGTATGTGGGGCGCGTGGCGCAGCAGCCCACCCGCGCGCCTGCGCTTCTCTTCTCAAAAACACAAAAAGCTTCCCCAACCGGGAGTCGAACCCGGGTCTTCACGGATCAGTCGAACAGCGACTTGAAAGCGTGACATCATAGCCGTTGGACCATTGAGGAGTTATGATGTTGCCACACAGGAAATATCCGTGGGACGGGGACATGGAAATCAACACCTTTTACTCTCTCGAGCGCACCCTCTTCCATGGACTATCGGAGTCGCACTCATTCGATAAGATGATAGCCCCGGTCCCCAGCGCCGAACACTCCATATACATAGAATACTTCAATCATTCGATGTCATTCGGCCGAAACAAACCCCAGCCAGGTCATCGAAAGCAAGCCCTGCATAGCAGCTTGAGCCAATAACCGAAGGGAAAGCGAGACACGGTGGCGAGCAGCACCAAGCTTGCTGGATAATCGATAAATGGCGGGCGAATCCAATCGTTGTCCACGCCATTTTCCTCATCGCAAGAAGAGGCCAGATTGACCAGAGGCAAGCGGCGCCCTTCCTCCTTTCCCGTCCTTCAAATCCCACCGCCCTCCAGTAGGAGCGTCACGGCCGCCTCAACGCTCCCGCCACTGATCAACAACGCCCGCAAGTTGGCCGGTCCATTCGTAAAGCCCATTCCCTGCAACTGGGCAAGCTCGTTGGAATACCGTTCCTCGGGGGGGCGAGAATCACCAGCGGCTGCACCAGCACCCGCGCCCGCAGCCCCGGCAAGCCTCCCAGGCCACCCAGGCCTCCAAGACCGCCCAACCCACCGGGGCCACCCATGCCGCCAAAATCGCCAAACGGAAAGGGCGGGAAGGCGTTCTCTACCAGGAACACGGCCAGCTCCGGCGCCCAAAGCGCGAAGAACTCGCTCGAACGACTCCTCCGAGCCTGGTGCGCCAGGCCCTGCGTTGGCCGCGCCACCCGCACCAGCACCCGTGGCAGGCGCCTCGGTGCTCCCCGGCATCCCAGCGGCCGGGTTGGCGGGGGGGGCAAAAGTAGGCCATTGAGCTGCTCCGGGCGCTCCGCCGCCTGTCGCCGGCGGAGCGCCAAACAAGCCCGAGCCAAAGGGACCAAAGCCAGGCATGCCACCTGCACCCATGGCCCCTGCCATCTGTTGACTCCGCCGCATCATCTCAGGGTTGGTGAGCATTTCGCGGAACTGTTCCGACTGAAGCATCGTCTCCAGCATGCACGGTACGGCCGCATCTGCGGCCGCATCACCAGGATCTGATCCACAATGCCCGGCTGGGCCAAGGCCTCGCGCGCTTGCGCTTGAAAGTTGGAATCCTCCATCAAGTTCATCATAAAGTTCGGGTCCGAGGGTTGCCCTCCATTCCGGCAAACGGATTGAGCGCAGCCATGTGCGGGCCAGCCAGATCAGGCCGGTTGAGCGCGGCAAGCGGGTTGTTGGTAAATGTCTGGCCGGCACCGAACGTGCTGGGCACCCCGTGCCTCGGCCCGTCAGCTGCGCTTGCAGCTGGAGAGGCAGCTGCCGACGGAGAGTGAGCAGCCGCCGGGGCGGGCGCGGCGGCGCGGGCGTGGTGGTGGCGGCACTGCTTCCGGTGGCGCTGGGCGGGCCACGGGAGCGGACCATGTGGATGGTATGACCGCCCTGGATGTTGTACTTTTCCAGCAAACGTCGTCCTTGAGCACCTTGCCACCATAGATGAGGCGGAGAGAGGCACGGGGAAATCGGGCTTGGCACGCTCGATGGCTTGCTTCAGCTTGCGCACCGGCGCAGCGAGTCCGATCTGGATGGGCAACTGCAGCCCGGCAGGGCCCTTGATGGTCAGAGACACGAGCTCGCCCTCGTCGTCCGAGGCGTCGGCAGCGGCGGCGGCGGGGGGAGGAGTGTTGGTGTCCGCGTCGGCGGGCATGGTGGGGGGGGTGGAGGTGTTTGGTTGGTGGCCGAGAAACAGCGGCAGGGGGGACGCACGCAGCCACATCGCCGAGCCTTGCCCGGGGCGTTCGCCTATGTGAACGTTTGGACATTGAATATTGAACATTGAATAGTCGAGCGAGCCACGCGGCTCCGGCTGGAACGGCGCAAGCCAGCCAGACACGTGACATGTGAAGTGTGACGTGGCACCCACCGCTTCTCTTGCCGTGTGGCGCACCTCGAATATTGCACCACCCAGCCAAGGCGGCAGCCAGCGCATCACCCCCGCTCAAGAAGCAGCCCTGCCGGGGCCACCGCCACCACCACTCCCCCGCCCCCGCCATGGCCTCCACACGCCTGCTGCTGGCCGCCGCGCTGGCCGTTGCCTCCCTTCTGCTCTCTGCCTCGGCCCACATGATCGAGTTTGACCCGCCAGGCATGCAGCGCCAGTGCTTCTTTGAGGACCTGCACATCGGCGACCAAATGACCCTCACCTGGCAGTCCGGCTCCGAACACGCCGACTACCTGGCGATGGATGTGTGGTGACCGACCCGCAGGGCACATGCTCTACCAGCTCTGGAAGAAGACACTGGCTCCTACTCCTTCACCGCCAATGCCGACGGGCGATACGAGTACTGCTTCCACGACCCTGAGCATGGCCATGTCGAGCACGACAAGACAGTTAGGTATGTGGTTGCGGACCTCCCGAGCTTAATGCCGCCAGCTTCATTCTGACACCCTTCCCCTTCCCCCCATCTGGTGTGACTTCCCTCTTGGACGTATTTTGGTGCGGCAGCTTCAATGTGCATGGCGTCATGTATGTTGCCGACGAAGGCCTCATGTCGCCATTGGAAAAAGAGGTGCGCGAGTTGGCAGAGGGGATGCGGTCAGTCAAGGACGAGCAAGAGTACCTTGTTGTTCGTGATCGGATGCACCAACGCACAGCCGAGAGCACACGCCGCAGAGTCGGTTGGTGGTCCCTGATCCAAGGCGTCATGCTCTGCAGCGTGGTGGGTGTCCAATCTTTTTCATCAAACAGTACGTCCCCCCTGGCCCCCTCTCTGGTTAACCCAAAACTTTCTCAGCTAACGTATCCTCCTTCCAAGTCACTTTGAAGTCCGGCGCCAGATCTAATCATTCTCCCAAGTTGCCATAGGCCCACGCCCTCGAATCCGTCCCCCTCGCTCTTTGAGCCCCTACAGATGGACCCGCAGCGGGAACGGTCTTCCGCATATGTACCTACCTATATACTTGTCTCTACCCATCCCTCGCCTCCCATTTAACATCCCACTCTCTTCCAGCCGGCAGAGACGTTACCAGCACCTCTTCATCCAAGAGTTCATGGGGATCGAAATATGCATCTGCTCACAGCTCGGCCAGTAGCATCGCACCCAACGACTGCACGACCTGGTCGCCCATAGCGTTCTCCACTTGGTCCTCCAGGTGACGTTTGGGATCTTGCTTGCCCACGTGCCTCGTCTTGAGCTGTTCGGGAGTGAGCGTGCTCTCCTCCTGCACCGACTTGTTGTACTCTTCCGATAGCTTAGCATCCGCTCAATCGCCTTGGTGTTGCCCTCCTTGTGTGCGCCCCAGTCGCGCAAGCGTAGACCCTCGGTCCAGTTGCGCTTGTGTAGGTTGTTGAGCATGGACTGTTCCAGCTCGGTCTTGCGGTAGTTGATGGCCAATGAGCAGTACTGCCGGTTCAACCCGTGAATCAAGGCTTGGATCGAAGGTTTGTTGAGATGGCCCACATTCGATGTCGTCTGCCGCGCCTCCTGGCCCAACATCATCGCTTGGCTCGAGATGAGCGGAACGCATCGATTACGACTTTGCCCTTGACCGACTGGATCGGGTCCACGACCACTGCCACCGCACGCGGGTTGAGCTGCTCAAAGCTCTGCTGGGTGTTGCAGTCGACACTCGAGAGCCAACAACCAAAACCAGGGTGAGAATGGTACCACCCCACCACCGTTTCAGGTCGGCCAGTTTGCTTGAGCATGTCAAGCATCTTGGCTTGGAACGCTGGGTCCACCGCTTCAACCGACACCCCGGTCCCCGATTGAGGCATGGCAAACACATCGATCACCGTCACTGTGTAGTCGTCAACAAACTCGCCCAGCATTAGGCCCATGACTTCCATCGGTACCCCTGCACGGCCATGCTTCAGCATCTTGAGCAACGCCAAGGACGAAATGTACACCGTCTCGGCATTGTCGTCTTGCGGCTGCAACAGTGTCCAGTGTAGCACGTTAGCTCCCGTTCATGTGTGTCCTCCCCTGAGCGCTCCGAAAGAAATACGCACCATCTCGCCCCCAGCAGGGGCGGCGCCCATGTCAGCACCAAATCCACGGAAATCCATCGTCAACAAGTCCAGGCCACAGCTGCTGTCCGGTCGGTGGAGGAGACAATGGTACCGGGACCAAAGCCCTGGCTCACCTCCCCACCGCCGCGTCAGCTAGACGCGTAGGCGGAATGGGCGGAAATGGCCTCGTATATTTGAACATTGGTTTTTCTGGTTGCCCGTCATGACGTAATAGGGGCGTGGTGAATAGAATCTAGTGGACAGAGAGAGTACACCACGCATCAGTCCATCAACCTGATGCGGCTTGAGGCTCTGGCTGTAGTGGATATTACAGTGGGCGAACGATGTGCTGCTACGAAAAGGGTTCCCCTCCTCATCGTTTCCAGCATATATAATTTTTGAGCTAATTGGCTCGCCTTCTCCATTGCACGACAAGCAGGAAATGAAAATGAGGGTTAACTGGTCCCGCGTGCCCCCTCGGTCTTTTCATAACCTACTGTGATCGTCCATACTCCAGAGGTTTTGATGTTTGGTCTGTGCCACGATCATAGGCAATGGGTCCACTTACAAAAAACCTGGAAATACGTGGATGAGCGAAGAGACTGGCAGAGAAGCGCATTCTCGGTTCTTATTAGATGTGGTGCTTAGGGGAAATTCCGCGGTATTGCTGCTCCCTACTACTAGTAGTCAGATATGCATGGCAAAAAATGTCCGCGTGTATTACCTGATGGCACCTTTCTTCCCGGCCTTCCCTGTGGGGACTGTAGGAGGCCCATAATTGGGAAGTAGGTAAGATTCCCCTTCCCAGGAATTCCATTTTCCTGGGTATACACTCAAACACCTCCTCGTTGGGCCAGAGCTACTCGAACAGAGTAGGATCCACATGATCGTGCATGTCCATTGTGCGACATTCAATAAGGAGAACTCCCTACTACTAGATGTGTGGCAAAAGTAAAATACAGCCCAAAGGGTGTATGCACTACGGATACAGAGCTGGTTTTTACCCACACAGGTTTGCTAGAGGAGGATACGCCGTTCAATCAACTCACTGTCTGCTTCTTTTTCACACTGTGTGGGCAGATGCGAAGAGAGATCTCCCCGTGACCGGGTGACCTGAGGGCCGTCAAGGTACGCGTGATGGTGTCCCTCCACCCCCGCCCTTGAACTCTGAAAAACGGTTACTACTGTTGTCGGATATACCCCCGTGGGCAAAAGTAGTATGGCATAGTATTGTTGCACTCTCGCAGCGAACAAAGCAAAGCGACAAAAGAAGTTTTTCATCCGCCACCCTTTTCCCCACCCTGTCTCGTATCAAACAGGCAACAGTCTGATCCGCGTGAAGTAGGTATCAGTACCTGACAGGGAGTACCATCGTATTTTGAACCCATCACAACATACAGTGAAAAAGGTACAGAGCAATCACATTGTCTCAGCTGTGCCCCCAATGAGGGTTGCCCATACAGTGCCAGCGAGTATAACCATTCGGCCTGCCCAGGAAGGTCCCCACAGCAAATGGCCGTGAAACGCGGGTTCGCGGTACCTTTGAGGAAGGGATAACCATTTGGCCAACACGTGACAGAACTACTAATTAGTCACCAGCACAGTAGGCTTCTAGTTGTTATACCATTGCTACTCCTTGTGGCAACCTGAAGTGTACAATCGTCTGTCCACTACGGCCCTCGCATGTTTGAGCCTTCTCGCGGCTACCACGCACAGGGTGGCGGCTACCAGGGTGGCGCTACCAGACTGTCCTGAAGTACCTTCTGTTTTTCAATGTTTGCCCGCGGATTTTGCTAACAACTCCTGCTCGTCCCCCTGTTGCTCCACTGTGGGTGCTCGCCGTGAGTGGTGGTTCCTGACAAGTCATTTGACTTTGGCCTTCAGGCCTCAGGATGGCTCTGCACCCTTTCTCTGCGGATACAGTGACCTCCATGTCCAACATGCACCGTCACGGTTGTCTCTCTTCTGCACACGCTGAACTAGAAAGAGAGAGAGTTGCCATATAATCAGCCCTTTCTCTCTTTTTCTTGCTTGCTTCGATCAGCTTTCTCCGACCTTTTCCACCACCCACTTTCCTCTCCAACACACCCACGCCATGTCTGACGCTTCTGATGCTTGCAGCCAAGACCCGCCTTACCAAGGCGGGATCGGTCTCCGAATCGGATCTATTTTTATCATCCTCGCCACTCCCTCTTCGCGACCATGTTCCCGGTCGTCACCAAGCGCGTCCCCCAGGTCAACATCCCCGTCTGGGCCTACGACATTTGTCGCTACTTTGGCTCGGTGTCATCTTGGCCACCGCCTTTATGCACTTACTCCAACCTGCTTCTGAGGAACTTGGCTCCCCCTGCCTGAACTCGACCTTCCAAGGTTATCCATTCGCGTTCTTCTTCTGCCTCTTCTCAGCCCTGTATGTTCTCCTCCATCATCCTCGCCCTCGTCCCATTCCTCTCTGTCTATTATCGCAGTGGTACTGTGTTCTTGAGAGGGTTGCTATTAACCCGCCATGACTGTTATGTTTCTTTACCGCATACTAGCCTCATCTTTCTCATCGAGATGCTTGCCTTCCGCTGGGGCGCGAAACTGGCCAACAAGCTGGCTTACGATCCCCACCAGGGTGGACACCACCATGCCGCCGAGCACATCAACTCCCCCTTACTCCCGCGGGAGAGTACCAGTCCTCACCTGTGGAACCGCCTTCCGATACATCGGTGAAGAGAGATAAGCTCTCAGACGAGGAGAACTGGATTGCGGATGCCGACTCGGAGCAACTGGATGCACAGTCAGGCAACGGTGCGTCGCAGATCATTGGTGTGGCTATCCTTGAGTTTGGTGTCATCTTTCATTCGGTCATTATTGGTCTTACACTTGGCTCCTCCAGTTCCCAGAGCGACTTTATCACGCTCTTTATAGTCATCATCTTTCACCAGATGTTCGAGGGACTGGGACTAGGAGTCCGTCTGGCCTTTTTGCCACTCGAGAAGGGTTCCTGGCTGCCCTTCTTAGGCGCATTGGCCTACCCTTGCGTCACCCCCATTGGCGAGGCAATCGGATTGGGCATCCGGCACACGTACAATGCCAACAGTGCCACGGCCAACTACGTTGAAGGTACCCTTGATTCCATCTCGGCTGGCATTTTGTGCTACACAGCCTTTGTCGAGCTGATTGCCCACGACTTTGTTTTCAATGACAAGATGCGCAAGGCGCCCATCTGGCTCCTCACCCTCGACATCTTTTACGTCTTCCTAGGTGCAGGGTTGATGGCATTGCTGGCAAAGTGGGCCTAATCCTCTTATTTTGTCTCCCCACATGACACTCAATTGCACTCGAGATTGGTGTTGTACGGGGCTTATCACACCTGTATGAACCCACTACAAGGAAAAACATCCCGGCCCCCACCCCAGAAATCACCTTTTTGTCTCTCGATCTCACCCCCCTCCCCCTCCCCCTTCTCTCCTATTGTTACGTTTGTTTGTTGGTTATGCCATGCGCGAGAGGGCCTACTTTGATATCGCCAGTTCCTGGCGTCTATACACCCCTTCTCGTGGGTTTTCCTTCCTTTACTCTCTCACTTCACTTTGGTGCATGGTCCGTAGGACTTTTGTGACACCACTGCGATATGCTTTTGGGACGAATATGAGATAGCTGCAGTGCTCTTCTCATCATTCAATGATTATGGATAGCGTTTGGAAGACAAGCATCCCCCACGGTTATTAGCGCGAAACAGTGGCAGAGAGCCCGTTCGAGAGGCACAGAAGATAGGCATGTAAAAAGCACACACTGGCCTGATGAGTTGGCATAGCCACTGAGCACATTCTGGGTCGTTTTCACTTCTTTTCGAGGTCGGAACCACAGCCAGAGGCGGCGCTTTTCACAGCTCTCTCCCTCTGATCCCCAGCCTGCTTTGAAGGTTGGCGATGATAGGCTGAAGGTATGTATTGCGTGAAGGGTTGTGCAAGTTTGGACGGCAGTTGGATGGCAAAATGGAAAAAGAATCGTAAGGATGGACGAACAGGGAATTGAACCCCGGACCTCATGCATGCTAAGCAAGCGCTCTACCCCTGAGCTATCCGCCCGTGACGCGTGACGGACGTGGGTCTGTTACTTGGGTGGGGATGGTGGTCACGTGCACCCTGCCCAGTAGCAGGGTTGACGGTTGGTTATGCGGTACGACCGGCCAAGAGCCGGAATGGCCGGTGGCCACTCGGCCATGCTCCCGCCGCGGAGCAGCGTGTGCTGAGCCTTGCGAGCTTGCGCTGGGACGAGGCGATCGATCGATCGCTGATCAGATTACCAAGTGCCCTGGCTTGCATGCACACGAGCAGCACTCTCATCTCACCGCCACCGCCACTTCCACTTCCACCCGCCACTTCCCTTCCACCGCCACTTCCACCGCCACCGCCACCGCGTCCGCTCTCCGTCATGCGTCTGCCTCCGCTCTGCTCCTGCCGCAGCCCCTCCCCCTCCTCTTCCTCCCCGCCCAGCAAAGCGCCTGCGCCCCAACTCAGCTGCGACACGTGCCGTGCCAGCAAGCTCAAGTGCGTGCCCCCTCCCCCTTTTCCCCCCTCTCCTCCCTGCTCGCTGACCTCGCCTGCCCCTCCCTCTCCTACCCCCACCCCCCCCCCGCCAGGTGCGACGCGACGTCCCCATCTGTGCCACCTGCCGCGCCCATGGCCGCTCACCCAGCCAGTGCACCCCAACGGCATCCCTGTCCTCCATGCACCCCATGTGCGCCGTCGCACCGCCCCGCCCCCCCGACGACCCCCCACGAGCCGCATCCCATCGGCCCTTTCCCCGCCTCCCCTCCCGTCCCCGCCTCCACCTTTGCCCCTGCCCCCTACCTTGCCCCAGTCTCCCATCCGCCCCCATCCCTGCCATCCGACTCCCCTGCTGCGCCCTCGCCTTCCTCCCGCGGCGATCGCAGCGCTGCTTCCGTTGGCTCCGACACGCACCACCCCCCTGGGGTCAACCGGGACCCACCAGCACCATTGCGCCCGTAACATGACCCAGCCTACATCCGAACTTGCCTGTCGGGCACGCAGGCTGCTGCCCCCCCGGCTGGTGCAGATGGACCGTGCTGGAACTGTACTGGTCCAAATCTGTCGCTGCGCCCTCGTATGACCCGCACCTGATGCTGCAACGCACACGCGACCTGTACCTTCTCCCCTTGGGAGAAGAGCCGGTGCAGGTGGGCAATTTGACCGGCATGACCTTGCCCATGCTAGCGTGGCTGTGTGCTGCATGCTCTGCCGTCTTCCGCTTGGCCCAGCCCACCCGGCTGCTCATCTGGGGGTGGTGGACGATGCGTCGTTTGTGGCACGCAAAGCGTGCGAACTCAACACGCTTGCGCGCGAATGTCTCCGCCGAGCGCCGCGTTGGGTGAAAAACGCTTTGCCCCATGCGGGCTGCCCCGCTGCCTTGCTGCGTATTCAGGCGGGTGTGGCAATTGCCTTGGCAGCCTCGTGTGGCGCCCCGCCGCCCGGATGCAGTGAAGTGTTGGACGTAGCCATCCGCTGGGCCCGCCAAGCTGGACTGGACAAGATGGGCAAGATAAGCGAACGGCCGCGCACGCTGCATGAGTACGAAAAGGCGGGATGTTGGCTGGCGTTGGTGTGTACCGACTGGCGTGCGGCTCCTTACATGGGCTGCTATACCATATTCCCGCAAACCTCTCGACCGAGTGGGACCTGTCGATGGACGATTTAATTGAAGGCTATGCCCAGGCGGCCAAGACTGCGGGCCAGAAACGCAAGTTCTCTCCTGATCTAAGCGAGGCGCGGCACCCGAGGATGCGGGTCAAGGGCGGATGATACCGAGGAAGCGGATGAGTTGCAAGAAGCGGACGAAGAACAGGAAGCGGATACGGCGCAGGAAACCAAAGAAGCTCCGACCGCTCGGAGCACATGTGGAGGCGTGGACGCCCATGCAGCCATGTGGGTGTGGAAGTGGCAGATCCAGTTGGCCGACGAGGCGCGCAAGCTGTGTGACTTGGGCGTGCACGATGCCTCACAACGGGTGAATGTGGGGTACGACAAGGTGGAGCACGACCGGTGCTTGCAGCAGCAACTCTCCCAACGCCCTCCCGAGCTAAGGTGGGCGAATGCAAGAAACAAGATCGAGAACCGGAGGTGCATGCTAAAGTGAAGCGCTTCCCCTGGCTGTTGATGCAAGCAGTTGCGATCACGCTCCCATTACGCGCGATTCTTCTGTCGCTGCACATGCCTTATGTGCTGGGCGGTACCAGGACTTGGCCCAGCCAGATTCGGGTCAAGCCTTGTCCATTACTTCCGCCATGGAACAAAGTGTGCTCATTTCGTGCTGTCCAACGCGCTTCGACGAAGGACATTATTCTCCATCGTCAATGGTCTTTGCGACACAGCCTTTTCAACGCCGGTCTTCTGCTCATCTTTGACCTTCTCCTCCCACCTCCTCCTCCTCCGCCCATCTACCCAGGCGGCGCATTCGGAACGCACTCCCTCGATGAAGAGGTAGCACTGGCGATCGAGTGCCTCGATGACTCTTCCTGGCGTCGCGGCCGGTCCGAGACGATCGACGTGCCGTGGGTGAACAACTCGGACTTCCCCTCGCACTGGGTCGCGACTGCTCCAGGTTCCAATGGTGTGCCGGGTCCCATGGGAATGCAGCATTTTACCGGTGAACGACTGGAACGGCTGCTCGTTCTGGCCCTGAACCGGAACGGACAACAACAGGGCGATGGAGCACGCGCTGTGGACTCGTACATGCAAGCCTACACCACCGACCTTATCGGGCACCGTCGATCCATCCGCCGAGGCTCGTCCCCTTCTAGTATCTTACCTCCTGCACTTCGCTCCGTGCCTCGCGCCCAAGCGCTCGAATCTACTGCTCCCTCTACGGTCGACGTGTCTACCCTCGATCCAACTGCTACCACCTCTTCGTCCCCATTGGTTCTCACCTCGGCTCCACCCGTTCCTCCCACGTCCGATGAACCCCGGTTGGACTTACCACTGCCTTCTTCTTTCCCTCTTCGACCGGTTCCTACCGACTGGCCTACCGATTGGCCCCCGGACGCCGTCTGGGGCGCGACAAACGTCGCGAGTCTCTTGCAGTTTGCCGATTCCTCCACGGGCATTCCCGTCGACCAGATCCTCGCCGACCCGTTCCTGGTCAATTTGACCAACCCGGAGTACCCCATGTGTAACGCATGTATTGGGGCAGTGGAATTGCAGCTGCTGGGCCGGTCAGGGGTGACCGGCGAGGCGTGTGTGGATCTTGATTTATCCAATGTATACTTTTGCTTGGTGTGATGTTAACGTCCGTTTTGTCTTGTTTGTGCTTGTAGTACTTAGTAGAGATATAGATTGAGGTAAAGATGCATAGGGGGAGGCGGTGCTTCAGTTGCTTTCGTTGATCGTAGGAACGCTGCATCTATCCTTAGGGTTTATTGACCCGCATGGGAAGAGTGGGCAGGTTGCTATGGTGGGACGGAATCCGTACCGAGCAGGAGTTTATTATAGGTAATCATTACTCAGTACTTATTGGTCGAACTCAGTTTTGAGAAGAAGGATCAGATCGTCAGATTCGTAATCTGAATTCAGGGGGTAGTATAGACAAGACCGAACGCCAAGGTTTTGCTCAGAGGGGCCCTATCTCATAGGCGGAGTTAGGGCAACCTTAGCCTTACGCGTTTACGGTAATTGTGGTAAAGCCGTCTATGTATAACGGCATTTCAGAAGGGCAATATGCTCGGTATCAGTCGGCAGAAAGCGAAAAACCGCAGCACTCTGGTATTGCTAAGATAAAAGGGAGGACAATACCTGACTATAATGGGCCCGACTAGTCAAGTGACTAGTGACAGAGACTAGAGACTGTGCATATGCTTTGGCCCGGCTCTCCCAGTCTTTTGACTTTTGACTAATCACTAGGTCACTATACTGTACTATAGTCGCCTAGCCCCTCCCCCATGCCCCATGCCGCATTGTGCGTGTCATCGAGACGCGTAAAATGCCATTTTGGACACGACGGCACTGCGATGCTCTCCCTTCAACCCACTCAGGTCGACAGATAGTACAGCGGGGCTTTCAGTATATAACACACAGGTTTCTTGTTTTCCGATTACCCCAAAGAGATGGAGAAGAGGTGGAGGCAAGTTTTTATTGGTCAATTCAGAGGCATAGAAGAGATATGTACTTCTTCTTTAGTTTGATATGCGGGTTTAGTGATAATCCTCGATCTCGCTCTCATCTTTCGTCATCGATCATCAACGTATTTTTTTGATTCCCCTATCCTCTTCTCATCTCGGCGGGGACTACAAGAACCCTTTCGCGTTACGTGTCCCCCACACCACAGAGAGAGTAAGGCTGTTGAACTTCTGACATCAGCTGTCAGAGAACTCAGGCTGGTGACCGGTGAGGCTCACCACTCCACTGGAGTTGGCAGTTCCCGTCGGCTCTCAATCTCATCGACATACATGGTCCAAGATATAGATGCGTTGGTGTGTTGCCGCGACTGCACTGCCGCGACCCCCCACTCATCATAATGACGTTGTTTTTGGTGCATCGGCCTATATCCGTCGGAAGAGGTCGTCATTCACCCATTGTCAAGGCCTGAGATCCCTGAGAGGCCTGAAGCTCAGGCCTGAGGCACTGACCATCGTCGGCGATATGATAATGATTAACGAGGCCTCTGAGGGTGTGATAACTTTGGTCTTAGAGATGGCTCCCCCGCGATTCGCCCCCCCCCGCGATTCGCCCCCCCGTCTCGTGGTTCTGAGATCTGAGGGTTAGGCTTTGGGGCAGGAAGAGCTGGAAGAGGGCCTGTGATGCATGTGAGATGTGGGAACGTGACGCATGAACCTAAAAGCTGTTGGGCGACAAGTGAGGCCCCTGAGGCCGGTGACTAGGACTGGTGAGCCCGATGTCGATGGCGTGTGACATGCATGTGACTGTGATCCCCCGGATGACGGGCGAGGCAGTCGGCGCCGCCGCCGGCGAGCCGGTGGGATCGGAACCCCCGGAGGCACAACAGGTGTGGGAGTTTTGTACGCAATGTGGCGCTGTGGGTCGCCAGGGATCCCTGGGGGCCTCACCGTGAGCCGGTCATCCTCGAGGCCGGTGACCGGTGGGGGAGTCGACAGGAGAGATGAACCGCTCAAAATGCAATCGAGCCGAATTACAGAGCCCACATATCCGTCGTGTTGGCCGAAAATGCATAGGGTGCGACTATGTAGCTTTTTGAGATCTTTTCAAGGTTCAGTACATTCAGTGCGAAGCTAGCGAAGCAAGTGAAGAGGCCAGTGCTAGTGACTAGTGGCTAGTGGGGCCGAGGCCTGAGCCTGAAGATCGATGAGGACCTGAGGTGTTGGTCGAGCACAGCTCGTTGTGCAGTGGCGTTCTCGCGCTTGCTTTGCGTTCGTATTTCAGCCAACACGCGCCCCATGGCGTTCGTGCCATCGTGCCTGCATGTCCATCCAAGTAGGCGCCATCTCAGTGTGGTCTGCCAGAGTCGCCACGCGCCGTGGGGTCCATACTCTTCTTGTGGCTCTACATCCCCCCCCAGCTGTCCCACCATGTCCATATCGCCCCCCGCACTTTGGTCCACTTGGCTCGCGGCGGCAAACCTGCCGGAGCGCGGTCTCATTCGTTCCTCCCCCCGCGCTTGCGACAGCTCAGAGCCGGCGGCGGCGTTAAGCGCCGGGTGCGAGTTGCCAGTTACTAGCGCTGACGCGTGACGCGTGACGCTGATCGATCGCTGATCATCGATCATCGATCATGTTTTGTGTCCCTGAGAGATGGGATGTCGATGAGATGCATGGCAGTCGCATGGCGGGGCGCCGTGTCCGGGTGGCCGTTCACGACGAAAATCGATGATTTATGTGGTCGATGAGGTCGATGACGCATCGATGACGCCCGGGATATCCCGAGGAACTAGCCATGCCCGTAGGCGGGGTCTGGCCTCGACCTTCCTATCGCCCTCGGCACCTCCACACTGGCCTCGGCCTCGGCCCTCGACCCGGCGCGCAGAACGCATTGAAGTATGTCTTGGTCTTGGGTGGTTCGGGCGGCCGGTGCATGGCGGGCCAAAATGCTTAGGTGGAACGGGGCCGTTGGAAGAGGACATGCATCATGCATCACGCATCGACCCAGTACCTCCCTTCGTAGGGGCCTCGCCAGCCTCGCCTTCCCCACACGCCCCGCGTCACGCGTCACACGCGTCACACACACACAAATGCGGGGTGCGTGTTGCAGGCAACTATGCACGATGCATGGCACGTAACCGGGCGTAACCAGTGGACGTGCGCTGATGCTGCTCGAGGGCAGGAGGGCAGTGCATCTTTTGTCTGTTGAGACGTTGGGGTCCGCCCGCCCTCAGAGCACCAGGCCACAGGCGGCCTAAACTCCTCAAAGAAGCCGAGGGCGAGACCGACCGGGTGAACTTATACCCGGGCATAGTCCCGTCGCCCGAAGCGTGCGTTGATCCGCTGAGACTTGTGGGGTGTGGGGGTAAAACCCTGGCCCCGCCACCGTGTCCTGGGTGTTGTACCTCGTCTGGTCCGTGTTACATCCAGTGAGATACGTAGTTCTCATCCATCTCAGATATCGGAAGATCTCAGCGATCCTAGCCCAGATATCCCCACCTCTGCTCCCAAGCCGATCGCGTACGAGGAAAGGCACAAAACCTGTGGGAGCTGTGCGATGGCAATTATGCCCTAAATCTCCGGTGATGACCATGCTCAGGCCCTCAGTCCTCAGGAGCCTCAGGCTACACTCCATCAAATCTCAGTACTCAGTACTCCGTGTACTGATGCAACCCATGTAGGCCGTATCCAATTCGGCATCTCCCCGCCGTGTCCCACCGTTGGTCTGCTGCAATCGACAATCGCTCTTCAAGCTAGCTTCATGCTTCACATGTCACACAGCTCTCTCCCCTGCCGCGCTCGCGCCTCCTTTCTCGGTCGGCTGTGTGGGCCAGAGCGTGACGATCGTCAGTGCCGTCAGTGACTATACCGGCTAGTGGCTACTGTCTAATAATAGTGACTGACAGCCTCTCGCGCTCCTCAGACTGAGTACGGACTAAGATACTGAACCGGGGACGTGGCCGCCCGCCCACTGTGCTTCGATAAAAGACCCGGGAGTAGGCAGTTGATGGTGTAAGGCTTTGCACATGATGCATGATGCATGATGAATGAGCTACAGAGAGGCGAGAAGATATTCGTGCCCTCCAGGAAGCAATATTTGACGGAAGACACCTGAGGGAGGGAGCCGAGCTTAGGCCATCGGTGCCACACTACCCTCTCGTCACTAATTCACTAGTCACTGGTCACTCCAAGTCACTATTATTGCGGACGGGTGGGTATAGTGACCGCACCATCCTAATACGAATATTAATCGCGCAACACTGTGCCTGCAGGTGCATACATGTCGCAAACGAGCAAGCCTTTCTCCACACTCGCCCCACTGCGAGTCTCAGTTGTCCAACAAAAACTCTTGGCTATCGTTTTGCGAGGCACACCCTTCAACCTCTTCAAGCTTCACATGTCACACATCATGCACATCGTTATGTCCATCCCCCACATCATGCATTATGCTCCCAACGCAGTTGCGAGAGCACCAGGGCACAAGCGATCGCTTGGAGGCAGTATATGGCCCTTGAAGCTTGATGCATGATGGTCATAGTATCCTCAAGCTGGCCATCCCTGTGCCTTCTGATGCATGATCACATATGGGCCAGCAGTGTGGGGGGGGGGGGTATGCATGCCTGTGCCCTTCAATAAAAGAGCCCCCCTCCCTTCGCCCCGCATCCCCTCTTTATACCCCCCACCCACCTTTCCTCCCTCTCTGTCACTCTAGGCCCGCCGTCGCCCCTCGCCAGCCCCCCTCCCACATCCCCTCTTTCTCTCAGCCAACACCTCCCAACCTTTTCGCTGTTCTCCACCCCTTTTCGTCTAACCTGCCTCCGACTTTCCGTGATGAAGTTTGAGTTGCCGCAAGCGGCTGCCTGGCGGGTAGTGCCCAGCGAGGCCTTTAACCGCCACTACCTCTTTTCCGCCTTGACATTTGGTCTGCTCGGCCTGGCGCGGGCTGGACGAAGGTGTGATCTCGTCGCAGGTGCTGATGCCGTCCTTTATCCGTGACTATGGAGTGGAGCCCAAATCGGACGCGCAGAGCAACGTGACCTCCATGGTTCAGATTGGATGCGTGGCCGGGTCGCTGCTGGGTTGGTACACGAGCGATCGACTAGGCCGTGTACGGAGTTGCCAGATCACCTGCTTCTTCTGGGTCTTGGGCGCCGTCATGGATGGCTAGTCCAGGTCGGCTGGGTCAACTGTATGCTGGTCGGTTCATCACTGGTATTGGTGTCGGCACCGCGGTCTGTGGACCAACTTACCTCGCTGAAGTGGCTCCCAAAAGCCTCCGTGGCAGTTTGATTGGCGTCGGTCTTCTCGGGCAATGTGTACCTCGGCACCTTCCTTGGCTACTGTGCCAACTTAGGCGTCCAGCGCCATATTAGCGATGATTCGCGCAACCAGTACCTGATCCCCACCAGCCTCAACGTCATTTGTGGTGGCTTGTTCTTCTTGGCCACCTTCTTTATTGTGGAAAGGTACGGAGTAACAGTCGCGTTAATTGGATGTGGGGGTTTGAAAATGGGAGACACGCTACTAACTCGTTCTCGTCCTTCTTCTGTCTGTCTACTGTCCATGTGTTGGTTTGCCTTACCCAGCCCCCGTTGGCTTGCTAAGAAACACCGTGAGGAGGAAGCGTACGCCAACATGCTCAAGCTCCGTCAACTTCGTCCCGAACATCCGTATCTCCGCAACGAATGGGAAGCCATTCTGGAATCGATCCGGGTGGAAGAAGAGGCACGGGGAGCTCACTGGCGCTGGTACCACTCCATTCTTGCCCTCTTCCAGTCCTCGGAGAACATTTACATTATCTGCTGCACCATCGGCGCCCAAGTATGGGGCCAATTCAGTGGCGCCGGCAGCATTTCCGTTTACGCACCGCAGTTGTTCCAGATGGTCTCGGGCAAACCCAGTACCAACAAGATTAACCCTTCCACCACCGTGGTCTTGGGGGCTGTCAAACTCGTGTTTGCCCTTGCCTCGCCCCTCTTCTTCTTGGACCGGTACGGACGCAAAGCGGTGGCGATGACTGGGATTGTGTGCCAAGCCTCGGCCATGCTCTACATTGCCATTTACCTCCGCGTCTCGTCGGGCACAGATGATGAATCGGCTTCCAAGCGGCACGGTGGTGTTGCTGCCATTGTGGCCCTGTTCGTCGGGGGAGCTTCCTGGGCAGGCGGCATCAACTCGATCCAGTACGTATACAATCTGTCTCTTCCCTTCTGTTTATTTGCTGGGAGTTGTGTGTGACAGGCAAAGGCAAAGGAGAACGGTTTTGTTCTGACGAGAGCGGGTTCTTCTTTTTTTTCCCCTACAGGTACCAGCTCGGTCCCGAGTACCTTGGTGTCACCGTGCGTAGTCTGGCACGATGATGTCGATGGCGGTGCACTTTGTCTGTCAATTTGGCAGTTCGCGCGCCGTCAATCCGATGATTGCTTCGATGGGCGCATGGGGGTTGTTCCTGTTTTGGTCGATGGAGAGTTGCGTATGCCTGTTCTTGGCCTGGTTCTTTTTGCCCGAATCGGCGGGCTGGAGCTTGGAAGAGATGCACCACCTGTTTGCCGGCCCGTGGTACAAGATTGGCTGGAAACACAACCGTCCCTTTAAGGAGGTGTCGGTTGAGGAGGAAAACAAGATCGCAGATGAAGACTTCCCTTATAGGACGATGGAAGACAGACTTCCACACCGATTGGGGCGTGATTACTCGCGATGATGACATTCAAGCCCAAGAACCTGCTTTGCAGTACTCGGCTGCACCTCAAATCCACTTGGCCGGCGAGCCAAGCGACGACAAGAAGGAGGATGAGATCAAGAAGGTTTGATCTCGATCTCGTTCCTCTCCCCCTCTCTCATACTCTTTCAAAGAGTCCACATATGTATAACGAACGCCTCTGAGATTTGATGTGTAAATTTATCCCTCCGTTCCGTCCCCTTTGCTCTCTAGCCACTGTAGTAGTCTGGAGTGGAAAGGCATCGCCCCGCCCTCATGAATCTCTCCACCTTGGCCTGTTGATCCTACCTCGGTCGAACCCACTAGGGGCGGTATCCCACTCAAAGAGACTGAAGGAGAGGGGATCATTTTGGGGGTTAAATTAGGTAACCGTAGCATCGCATCCCCACAACAAAGCTGCGCTCAGGCTTGCGGGTAAGGAGGCAACCCCCACTCCTCTGGTTTAAAGTCGAGCATGGAGGTGAGAGTTTGGTGGGGCGCATCCGGTCGGAATCGGGCGAGCCGGGCAGACGGTCATGGGGATCTTAAGCAGCTCTGCATCTGGGATCCACACCACTTTCATTCCAGCCCTCCGGGCCGCCGTCACGCCCGGTCGGCCATCCTCAAAGACCAGCAGCTCCTTCTCCCCACCAAGGAGGGTACCGTCGTACTGCGCACCGGGCTGGCGTACGCGCGCTTCCCACTCTGCTACTTCAGCCGGGGTAGAGCCCAGCGCTTCGCGTGCAGCAACGAGGAAAATGTCCGGGTTGGGCTTGCCGCGCTCCACACGTGCATCGTCCCCCGTATAATGCGTGCCAAACAGCTCAAACAGTTGCGCATTGGCCGCCTTTTTGATCTCGAACGCTTTGCGCTGGCTGGACGTGGCAATCGCAATGGGCACCCCACTGGCCTTGAGGTGGGAAATCAACTTGATCACCCAGGGAGCGGACGGACGTTGTGGAACTCTTCTTGGATCAACACCGCGCGTTGGGCTAGGAAACTGTCAATCGTAAACGGGCACGCATCCTGGTCGAACGCTTCTTCTTTCCCCTCGCGAGGCGGCCAGAGATGCGCAAGAGAATGGTCACAGCCACGCGTCGGGGGTACCCATCAGCTTGGCTTTGATCTCCCACGTTTGTTCCTTCCCATACGGACGCAGCAACTTGTTCACCACCACCGTGTAGGCGTCCTCGGAATTGAGCAGCAGCCCATCCATCTGCGTGCTGGGTCAGCCTCGGCGCGGGCCAGCAAGCGGGGGAGGGACGGACATCAAAGAGACACGCCTGAACGGGCGCCTTGACAGCGGGCAGATTGGAGGCCATGGTGGGCGTTGGCGGTGCGTGTGGAGGGGGTGAGGGGGCGGAGTCACTAGTCAACCAGGCCTGGCGAGATCAACCCACGGCAACCCTAGAGCAGTGGGCAGCAACCCTACTGGAAGGCCGCCCAGGCACGCACAAGCAAAGTTTCAACTCGATCGTCTATTCTCCGCGTGGCTCTGTCTGTCGGTGGAGCTACGCCGCATCGGGTTCTGCGTCTGCTGCTCTGGAGGGCGCCATGGCATTGCATGGGATCGGCATCGCCGCGCCGGGTATCCTCCCGCCTGGCTCCCCTCGGCCGCCGGGCGGGGCCTTCGTCGTTCGTCGTAGCTCGCTCCGCCCCGCATGCTCCCTAGCCCATCGCGAGCAACTTGTCAATCGTGTCCTCCAAGTTGCCCGCACACGCCTCCAGCATCAGCTGACACACGCTCCGCTCCATATTCGGGAACATGATCGTCAGCGTCTCGAGCTTGGCTTGGTGCTGCTGGTCCTGCGCCCAGGGATTCGGCACCTCCCCCCGCGGCGACAGCGGCAACTGCAGACTAGTCGCTGGCCCGCCGCGTCAGGCGCAAAGGAAGGCTCGCCCCGGGGTGAAACCGGTTCGGACGCGGTAGGCCCCTCGGAGAAGAGCGACAAGAGGCGATTGCGTTGCGGCTGAGGAGGGTGCGGAAGCTGCGGAGAAGGAGAGGGCATGGGCGGCAACCTCTCTTCCCCACTACGTGCCGGACTCCCTTTCTCCCCCACTCGCCCCGCTAGCTGGGACTCCAGCTCAGAGGAAGAAGCCGGGGCAGGAGGAGCAGGAACGACCGTAGGCTCGACTGCTGTCGCCTCAGCCCACAGCTTGTTCAATGCTCCAATCGGACGACCAATCCCCATCTTGGCCGCTTCGCCCGTACGCTGCAAAAATTGACGCGTGTCCTCCGCAAGGGAGGCGGTGGCCAAGGGCGCGGTCAGTGCCCCAAACCCGCCACTGGGCCCCGCTGCGGGAACGTCCCCTGCCTCGTGTTCGGTTCCGGACTGGGCAGTCTGTGGCTGCAGGGCTAGCTGGGGCAGTGCCCGGGGCGGATGGGGTGGCAGTGGAAGGCGGAGCGGCTCGTGTGTCGCTAGGACCAGCAAATACTTCTTTGAGCGATTGCACCCCCGACCCGGCCATTTCTAGCAGCCCAAATTCTTTGGTAGCACGGGGAGGGCGTTTGCGCTCTGCCTCGGCAGCCATATGAATCGCAGCTTGCTCCACGTTTTCTTCAAACTCATCCGAGGAGAGGTGGGAGAGGGAGGCAAAGTCCATTTGCTCAATGAACGTGATCGCGCCCTGGAGCGAGGTGAGGTAGTACCCGGCTTCCGAGTTGAGCCGTTCGGGACTGCGAAAGTTGGTGATGTACTCTACGTTGCTTACCAGATGCGGGCACTTGGCTCGCAACACCACCAGTACCAGTAACGGCAAAAGGTGTCGGCGCTGGCGTCTTCCTTGAGGTGCCGGATCAAGCCAAAGATCACCTTGCACACGTTGAGGATACAGATGAGCTTGTCGCGGGGTGCTTTGTAGTGGTTGATCTTGAGCAGTTCCTTGATGGCAAATTCGAGGAACCCACCCGAAGCGCCCATCGTCGGCAGGTCCAAATGGCGTTCTTCCACCCAAGCAAACAAGGCAACTTTTTGATCCAGGACCGCGTCCCGTTCCAAGTCGTCCGTTTGGATGGGCCATTTGCCTGCGGCGGCGACAGCAGGGGAAAAGGTATAGTTGTACAGCCGGCTCATTACTAGTTTCTCCATGGCCTCCTTGGCATTGTCAAACTCACTGGCCGTCTGCTCGCTCCAGGGCAAGGTGCGGGTCATCAGGTCGGTGATGAACTTGAGAAAATCCATGACCAACTGTACCTGGCTCGGACGCGTGTGGGGACGACGGGCAAAGTTGCGGATAAAGCTATTGGGGCGAGTGCAAAGTTAGTAAGTATTCGCATTCGCATTCGCATTCCCATTCCCTTGCACCTGGGTCCAGTGCGCTGAGCAGGACGCACCTTCGCACATATTCTCCCACAGGCACTGCGCTGCGCAGTTTCATCTGCTCGAGAAACTGTTGAAGTCGAATGGCACCTCGGGCGCACGTGTGTCGCTGTGCACATGCTCGAGGTGGGCAGGAGGGGGCTGAGCAATCGGTCGCCGAATAGGGGAGACCGACGTGGTCGACCGATCCGCCGGGACGGGGGGGAGCGCACTCGGATCCGGTGAGCTAGGGTCCTTATCGATGGGTGGGGGTGGGAGCGCACCACCTCCATCTCCATCTGCATCCCCACCCCCTTCTGCTTGTCCCTCCATCTTCATCTCCATCTCCACCCCCCTTTCCATCTCCATCTGCTGGCCCTTGCCCGTGTTTCCTTGCAGCGGCGGATGTTGTGCAGGGGCAGTGTCCTTGGGGATGATGTCGCGCGGTGAGAAGGGGAGGGCTGATACGCTGGCTGCGCCAAGAGCGAGTCGTCGGCTGCCGAGACGCTCTGGTCGGCGGGTGACGGGGGGGGCATGTGTGTGGCGGGCGGCCCAGGAGGGTCGAGGGAAAGGCGCTGAACCAGCGGCTCGGCGGTGGGAGGGGGGGGGGAGGGGTGGGGGGCGGGGGGCGAGCGGCGGCTGCTCTTCCGCGGCGGGGCGGGAGGCGGTGCCGGGCGGGTCGAGGCGCGGGGGCGGCATGGACACAGCGGCGCGCGGGACGCAAACGTGGTGGGGCGGGAGGGGCTGGTGGTGGCCTGGGCCGATTGCCGCCCGGCTGCGATCGCCGGCGATGGATGGGCGTTGCATCACACCCTCATCACCGCGTGCAAGGCGCGCACCCGCATGCGTCACGTGATGCGCCGGCGTCTCTGATGGCACGTGTCGGAGACACCAACACAAGTGTAGCAACGCCATCCATCCTCCGTTTCCGCCCTGCTACCACCACCACCCCCCTCCCACCCCACCCACCACCCCCGGCGGCGATGACCTCGTTCGGGACGCCCTCGCGCAGCACCTCCATGCGCTCCAGCGACAGCCACCCGCCCGAGCAGCCCACCCGGCGCCCCTCTGCCCTCGGCGCCACCAGCAACAGCAAGCCCCCCCCCGTCCGAAGCGGCGTGCCCGTGCCCCGCACCGAAAGCGTGCCGCCTCGCCAGCCCTCGAGCCCACCCGCCTCACCCGCCGAGTCAGTGCCGTGTCGGCTGCTCCTCTTCTTCCCGCTCCGCCATCCCGCCTCCCTCGGGCCCACACGCCCATCCCACCAGAAAGCCCTCCCCGGCCCTTGCCGCTCCGGCCTTCAGCCCCCTACTGCCCCCAGGCCCAAGCCCACTCCCGCCGCCTCGGCTGCCTCCAAGCTTGCGGCGCCAACCAAGATTGGGGCCCCCGCCCATCCTCGCCCAGCACGGTCCCCTTCCCAACTCGCCCGCCCGCCTTCCCAGCTCGCTCGCCCCGCTTCCGCCTTTCCCGTCCCGGATCCGCCATGGGCAGCCGCATCCCGTCTGCATCCAGGGCCCCATCCTCCGAGCCTACACCTACCTTGCCTGCCACGCCCAGCATGGCCAGTATGTCCCCCGGAGCCGAAACCGAAGCTGGAGCCGCAGCCGGATCGACAATCGAACCCCTCCACCGACACATGGAGCGTCGAGCGGGATGAGCTCCAGGCCCAGATCGCTGCCCTGTCTTCCGAGCGGGATGCAGCGGTGGCCGAACGGGATGCGTTACTTCAGCAGGACAAGATGGAGACTGATCTGCAGACCCAGCTTACCCAGCTTACCCAGACACTTGCTCAGGCCCAAACCCAGGCCGCGGAAAGCGAAGCGCAGCGTGCTGACCTGGTGGCCCAGTCCAAGGAGCGGGAAACACTTCTTGCTTCTCTCCAGGAAGAGCATCAGTCCGCCCTTACGCAGCTGCAGGACGAACACCGTATCCTCCAATCAGCTCATGCCGACGCGGCTGAGACCCTGGCGCGCACGTGTGCCGAGAAGGAGGGCGAGCACGCGGCGCATGTAAGCGCGATGAAGACGTTGGAGGAGGAGTTGGCGTCGCTCCGTCGTGAAAACCAGGAGCTGCTTCCCCTCCGCTCACTAACGGAGGAGGTAGAGGCGATGTGTGCCGCCAAAGCCGACACGGAGAAACAGCTCGGCCTGCTCCAGGAAAGGTTTGACCAGGCAGAACAGGAGCATACCTCGTACCTTGTCTCCCTTCGTGCCGAGCACGAAGAAGCTCTTCATGCCCAGCGTGACACTCTTGCTCTTGCTACCAACGACAAGCAGCAGACCGAACAAGCCCACCACGCACTCACAGAGCAGGTGGAACGGTTGACTTCTTCCCTCGGCCAAGTCACCCAAGACCGGGACCAGATGAACACGCTCCTGGACCAGGTGCGGAACGAGAAATCGATGCTGGCACAGGAGGTAGAAAGACTCGGCACTGAGCTTTCGGAGGCCCAACGTGCCCTTGACGCGGCGCACCGGGACCACGAAACGCGCGCTGAAGAGCACCAGATCGCCCTGGAGGACTTGCAGCGCCAGCTCGGGGCTGAACTCGCGCGCGCCGACGAGCGAGACACGCTCCGCTCCGAGCTCGACGCGGCTCAGGCCCAGTTACTTCAACACAAAGACGATGCACAAACGCTCCAAGCGCTGCAGGAGGAAAAGACAACTAACCTGGACCACCTAGCCCGGATGCAAGAGCAAGTAGAAACCAAGGAGAAGGAGAAGGAGACGTTGCGCCAGGAGGTGGCGTCGTTGGCGCTGGTCCAGGCCGAGCTGGAATCCGCCAAGGCGTCCCTCTCTCAGCTCGAGACGGTGCTGGCAAATGGGGAGGAGGGCACGGCTCTGCTCACCGCTCGTCTGGATGAGATGAAAGCGTCGCAGGCCTTGGTTGTGGCCGAACTGGAGGAAGCACGCAAATCTCTGAGCTCGGTGCAGGAGGAGCTGAAGGGGGAGAAGGGCGAAGCGAAGGCTCTTCGCACTACCCTGCAGGAGTGGCAGGATAAGTACGCCGATGCCCTGCACCAGGGCGAGACGTACCTCCACGACCTCACTTCCGTACGTGGGGAATTGGACGCAGCACAGCGCGATCTGCTGGATCAGCGACAAGCGAGCCAACAGGCAAAAGAAGCGTTGGATGCGGCGTTGCAGCAAAAGGAAGAGGCTCACCAAGCTGCTTTATCAGAGAAGAGCGAGACGCACCACGCCGCCCTTCAGGCCGCTGAGGAGGCTCACCAGACTTCGCTGAAGCAACAACAGGAGGCCCATGCGGATACCCTCGCCTCGGTCCAGGCCAAGTTGACTCAAGCGGACGACAATCTGTTGGCGCGACAGGGCGAGCTGGATAACCTGCGGACCGAATTTGATGCCCTCTCGGCCCGATCGGCGAGATGACAGAACGACTGGCGCAGAAAGACGCGACGCTTGAGCAGCTTACAACTGAGCATGAAGCGACGCACACCAAGCTAGTCGAGGTCCAAGACGCGTTGCGCCAGGCCAACGTTGTCCAGGAGGAGACACAAGCGGCGCGGGCAAAGGAGAGCGAAGCCCTGCGTACCCTCCAGGCAGAGCATGAGGAGGTCCAACAAACTCTGCTGGGGCAGACAAACGATCTACGGCTGCCCAGGAAGAATGTGCTGCTATGTCCAAGGCGGCGGAAGAACACGACTTGGTCCTACAGCAGCTCAGGCACCAACTCACTACCGCTCAGGAAAACGAGGCGGAGAGCCAAAAGGCTAGGGCGCAGCTCACGGAAGAGCATGAGGTCGTTCAAAAGGAAGCAGAGACCTTGCGCACGAAACTGGCAGCGCAGCGGCAGAGATGCAGCACCACGACTTGGAGGAGCAGCATGCGACTCTGTCTTCGTCCAAGGAGCAGGTGGAAGCCCAATTGAGCTTGGCGCAGGAGACTGCCGCAACGGCCGTGTCCGCAAAGGAGGCGTTGGAGCGAGATCTAGTGGCTGTGCGGCAAACCCTGTCCGAGGGAGGGACGAGAGGGACGAGGTGAACTGCTCCGGTCGCAATTGCAACAGGCGAGGGAGGCCCAAGCGCAGGAGCAGACGAAACTGGTTCAGTTGGAGACCCGGATCAGCGAGCTAGCCACGGTCGAAGCTGAGCGGGAACAGTTGCAAAAGGACCTCAAGCAGCTCGAAACTGATCGCACCTCGGTTGCCACTCAGCTCTCGCAGGTTCAGACCCAAGCGGAACAGGCTCAAGAAGAAACTGACCAAGTTGACAGACGACCGTGCGTCGCTCTGCGCCCAACTACAGCAAGCCGAGACTACGAATGCGTCCCTAGAGAGGGAAGGAGGCAGGAGTTGAAAACGAGCGCTCTGAGCTCCAAACCAAGTTGGCCGACACTGAGAAACAAGTGGAGTCAGTCCAGGCGGAGCTTACGGCCATCAAAGCTCATTGCACAGACGTTGAAGCCGAGCTGGACCAGGTCAAGCAGCAGCACACCTCCCTCCAAGTTCAGCTGGAGCAGGCAGAAGGGCAAGCGAAGCAAGTGGAGGCAGAGCATGCGACCGCCCAAGCCGAGTTGGCAACGGTCCAGGCGGACCATGCGGAGCTTCAGTCGAGACTGGCCGAGGCCGAGTCTTTGGCTCGCACGGTGGAGCAGGAGCACACCCTTGTCCTGCAAAAAAAGATGCGCAGCTGGCCCGGTTGGAAAAGCACGTGCTGCGCATGCCAACGACCTGTCCCAGTTGGAGAAGGAGCTTGCAGAGCTGCGGCAAACCCAAACTGACCGCGTGTCTGGTCTTGCCAGCCTGGAGAGTGTGAAGGAGAAAGCCGCTCAGGTCGAACAAGAGCTCACTTTGGTCCGGAACGAGCTTCCTCTGTGCAGGCAAAGCTCGACGTTGCTCTGACCGAGAAGGAGGCAGCGCAAACTCAGTTGGCTCAGAACCACACGGAGCACATGACTGCACTGCAGACGGTGCAAACTAGGGCAACGCAATTGGAGGCCGAACTCCACTCTGTGCAGAACAAGTACGAAGCGGCAGAGGCGGCAAGAGGGCCCCAAGAAGGAGCTTGAGGCGGCACGGCAAACTCACCAAGCCGCCCTCTTGGCCCTGCGTGCCGAGCTCCAGACAAAGGAGCAAGAGCTGGAAAAGGCGGTTTCTGAAAAGGAGCGCATGCCACGGTCCCCCCTCGCAGAACGCACGGCACCGCAGGTTTCTTCTGCCGACAAGGAACACATGGTACGTAGTCCCCCCCCCCCCGCGCGCGCCTCTGCCTTCATCCTCTTGCGAGTTGGAACTAACGTATATACAGCAGGCTTTGCAAGCCCAACACGAGCAGTTGGCCCTGCTCCGGCGGCAGAAGCAAGCTTCCGACCGGGAGATGGAAGCGTTACGATCTGCTTTGGCCCAGGAGGTTGCCACCAAGGTTGCGCTGGAGGTGAGGCTGGGCACGGCCGTGCCCCTCCAGGAAGAGGGTCCAGGTGACTTGGCGCAAGAGGCTGCCCGACTGCAACAGGAGATTGGGCGGCTGAAGCAACAGTATGCGGCGTTGGACGAACTTTGATCAAGTGTTTGTTCCTCTTCTCCCAGCTCCTCCATCTCTGTCTTGGTTGTGGCCTTCGTTTTCGCCTTCCCCTCTTTGCTCTTGTTCTTTTACTCAAACTATGGCTGTGACCCAATGGCCCATTCAAATTCAACAATGGGGAACGTATAGGGATGCAATTAGACTAGACCACCTCACCCAGGTCGTCGTCAAAGGCAAAGGGTGGATGGTGGTACTAGGTGTAGCGGTGGGAAGGGAGTTCTGGGGTGCCTGAACCGTCTCCGGCTGCTGGGTAAAAGAGGGCAGAGGGGAAGAAAGACAAAGATCGGTCAGCCAAGGCACACCTCCCGTGGCCAGCATGCTCTGCTCCCACAGACAGAGAAGAAGGCAAGCCTCCCACAGTCGTGTCGGTAACGCTGGCAGAGAGCAATGGATGAAGCTGGTCAACGACCGTAGAGGACAACGTAGGTTCCCCACGCAACGCACATACAAGCGCATACACATCCAGCTTCTGCGCCAGCTGCGTTGCGGCAAAAGGGGCAAGCGCAAGATAGAGGGCGACAAGGCCCTGGCTCGGCTCGCTTCCTACCACAGGCAGGGGGGGCGACTTGCCCAGCAGGATTTCCCGCGTGGCCATGTGGACCGGGCGGCGACGGCGAGGAGGGAGAGTGCATTGGGAACAAAGGTGGGTGCGGGAGGCGTGCGTATGTGGAGGGAAATGGTGCGAAAGGCAGATTGGCAGCGGTCGAGGAGGGCAACCAGTTGGACGCTGGCTTGCAAGATGGCCAGGCAGGCGGCGCGGGCGGCCGCGGGGGAAGGCGGTTTGTTGGGCATGCCACTGAGTTTGGGAGGGACGAGACCGGTCTTCTTCTTACGCGTGGGAGGGTACATGGATACGACAGCGCGCGTGCCCTGGAGGAAGGCAGTGCGCAGCACGCACGGCGCGAGCGGGCGCTTGGCGTCTTCCTCCGAGGGGACAGCGGGGAAATGCGCGCGGCGCCCGCCCCGGGGACGGGAAGACACGGGGAGGCTACGCGCCTTGCGGCGTATCCGCTTGACGGAGGAAGGATCAGGATGAACGTCACCGAGAACGCGCCGGAGCGAGCGCAGGACGCCTTCGGCCGACTGGTAGAACTTGGCGGCGCGCAGAGAGCGTGGGAGCGGTACTGGATCTGGGACAAGAGAGCCAGCTCGGACTGCAGCACAGGCACGGCGGCATAGGCGCGGCGCAGGATGGTTCGGGCATTGTTGGCGAGAGGAGGGAGGGGGGTGGTGGGGACGGCGGGGGGGGCGAGCGTGCGCTTCCTGCTGGTGGTGTCCATAGTGGGGGTGGGGGTGGGGGTGGTGGCCGTGGTATATTATTTTGACGGCGGCCGAGAAAAGAGGCAGGGGGGATGGGTGATCGTGGGAAGTTTCAATGTTCAATGCCCAATGTGCAACATTCAACTGTTCAACGTTCACTGTTCGCGGCTGACCTAAGCCGGCCCGACGTGGCCACAGCGTCGCAGCGCTCCGCTATCGTCGGCGCTCAGCCGCTCAGCCACGCGCAGCGCGCAGGCGTTGGCCGCCGCGACGCTGGCCCGCCCCAGCCCCACCATCCCCGCCGCCCTCGCGCCATGTCCAACACGCTGCGCCCGTACCTCGCATGCGTCCGCTCCTCCCTCACGGCGGCGCTCATGCTCGAGAACTTTGCGTCCCAGACCGTTGAGCGCCACAATGCCCCCGAGATCGAGACCCAGCGCACCCCGAGGTGCTCTTGCAGCCGCTCGAGATCTGCCGCAACGAGAGCGAGCAGGTCCTGATTGAGCCCTCGATCAACTCGGTCCGCCTCAGCATCAAGATCAAGCAGGCCGACGACATAGAGCACATCCTCTGCTCCAAGTTCACCCGCTTCATGATGCAGCGCGCAGAGAACTTTGTGGTCCTGCGCCGCAAACCCGTCAAGGGCTACGACATCTCTTTCCTCATCACAAACGTGCACACCGAGTCCATGCTCAAGCACAAGCTCGTCGACTTCATCATCCAGTTCATGGAGGAGGTCGACAAGGAAATCTCAGAAATGAAACTCTCGCTCAACGCTCGTGCTCGGATCGTGGCCGAGTCCTACCTGGCCCAAGTACGTCTTTGCGTCCCACATCTCGCACCTCGTCCTTCATTTGTGTGCTACTCGCTATTAACTACTACATGCCCTTCCTCTCTTTCGGTTCTTAGTTTGCCTATTGATTCATCAAGCAGGAAAGAGGCGAGCGCGCATGCAATTCAATTCTATTGAGTCTGTACCTGCGGGGTAGGGGGGACGGGGGGGGGACGGGGCGAAGGACATATTACGCCCGCTTGACACGCTGCAACCGCAGAGGCATTCCCGCTGGGTCCAACAGTCCCGTCAGCCCATTGTCCTGTACCGGCGCTGGCTTCTGCTCTGGCACTTGCTCCACCACTTGCGGTCCTGGGCCGACTTGGGTGTGGATCAGTCGGCTGACAGCGCCGACAGCCTGGACCGGGATGACCTGCGGGTTGAACTCCTTGGGCAGCCCGGTGGGAAGCGGGACCTCCTCTTGGGGACCACGGAAGGAGGCACCGGCGCCCTTGCCGAGCAAGTTGAACGTGTCGTCCAACGCGGCTGAGGGGAAGTAGTGGCGGATAAGATTGAGGATGAGGGAGGCATTTTCCTTTTCGTGGTAGAGCACCGCGTTGGGCCCGGCATCGTATGTGTACCCGGCCAGACGCTTGCCGCCCTCGGCGAGAGAGGCGCGGTTGAGCTCCTCGATCAGCTGGATCACAGCCCGCGAGGTATCGTTGAGGTAGAAGATGGGGGGGGGTGTCGAGGCAGCAGGCATGAAAGTTGTTCGAGTCGGCCATGGTGAGAGCAGCAAAGGCATCAAAGTCCTTGGCCTGAATCGCGGTGCGCATGTCTTGCATCCGCTTGGGAACCACATGCTCCACACGCGCTGTAGGAAGGGAGAGGTAGCGACGGTGCGCTGCATCCCGGCCGTGGAAGGGGTGCCCTTCTTAGCGTCCGAGACGACACAGATCAGCGCCTGAAGCGTGGGCCAGTGCGCTTGTTCGGCCACACTGACCGCAAGGCTATCCTTCCCATCCTCCTCTGTGCCCATCTGCCACGCCACAAAGCCGCCCATGAGCGAGCGGCAGGCCGAGCCACTTCCCTGCCGCGCGACACGCGTCAGCTCCGACATACTATAGGCCTCCTTGAGGGAGAAGAGGGTGGCCAGAGCATAGGTCAGCGCGGCAAAGCCCGAAGCGGACGAAGCCAGGCCAGCAGCAGTGGGGAAGTTGTTTTCAGACACAACGTGCAGGCCCCATTCGGACAGCTGGGGAAAAGGTCAGCCATCCATGCGTATGCGATTCTAGAAGATGAGAAGCAGAAGGCGGAGCGTACCTTGGGCAGGGACGGGTCCTTGTCTTCCAGGCTCTTGCGCATGCTGCGGATTTCGGAAATGCATTTGTCCAGTCGTCCACCAGGCTGGATCTGTTCCTCGACGCCATTGAGCCAGAGGCGGTCCTCGCTCCATGCCGCGTCGGCCCGGGCGGAGGTCTTGCTCTGGAGCTGGGCCTGGTCGAGGGTGACACTGAGCGAGTCGTTGGTGGGGAGGATGAGGGCGGTGTTGCGCTTGCCCCAGTACTTGACCACGGCGATGTTGACCGGGGCACTGACGGTGGCTTGGTAGACGGTCATGGCGCTGGAGAGCGGGGAGAGGGCGGAGGGGGCCCGGTGGTGGTGGGGTGGTGGTGGTGGTGGGAGGGGGGGTGGAAGGGCCATGGACCAGCGCGTCGCATATGGCCCGAGGAGGGCGCGAGCAGGCACAGGCCGGCATGGGACTGGCCCAGGCCTGGAAGAAGGCAGGCCGGAGCGGGGGGCAGTGTGGGAGCTGAGACCCCCGGCCGGCGCGTGGCAGCGCGTGGGTTGGGCAGGCTGGAAGCTGGAGCAGCCGCAGCCAGCCGCCTGCCCTTCCCGCCGTGCGCCGCGCGCGCCCGCAGCCGCATCCCCAGCACCGCCGCCGCCGCCCTCGACATCCACACCCACACCCACCCCTCCGTATGTCCTGCCGCCGCGCATGGGATGGGCGTGGCGCGGGGCGGTCGCTGGGCGCTGGTCGCTGATCGGGGACGGATGGTGATAATCCGTGGCCGATGTTCGATGGGGCGCGATGGATGATGCATGATGCATGATGCGCCCGCGACAGCGCAGGAGAGCGCAGGTGCAAGCAGCCGTGGGGCATGCTGACCTAAGCGCCCTCCTCCGTCCGGCACGTCTTGACGTGGAGCCAAGTGGAGTCGCATCCAGCCCGCACCTCCACCTCCACCTCCTCATCCTCGCTCCTCTTCCCGCTCGCAATGGTGCGGATGCGTGTGGGCGTGCTGCTGGCCCTAGCCTCGGCGCTCCGCTCAGCCCATGCATGGTACCTGCCCGGCTCGGCGCCCCGCTCCTACACCGCCGGCGAACAGGTCCCCTTTGGTGTCAACTCTATCCAGCCCAAAGCCCAGGCCGACAAGGCTGGCGTCCACGGGCTGGTCGCCTACGACTACTACGACCCCCGCTTCCACTTCTGCCGTCCACGCCAGCCAATCGAGGCCGCATCAGAGGGCTTGGGCAGTGCCCTGTTCGGCGACCGCATCTACAACTCCCCGCTCCAAGCCCACATGCTCAAGAACGAGTCTTGCGTCAAGCTCTGCGACTTGGTCTTCCCTGCCAAGGACATGCAGTTCGTCAACGACCGTATCCGCCAGGGATATGCCTCTCGCTGGCTCGTCGATGGCCTCCCAGTAGCCCAGAAGCAGATTCTCGAATCTACTCACGAACTCCTCTACTCCATCGGCTTCCCCCTTGGCCAGCTTATTTCCATCACGGGCCAGGAACTTGACCCGCCATCACTATACAACCACTTCGACATCTATATCGACTACCATCAACGCGGTCCTAATGAGTACCGCGTTGTGGGTGCTTCTGTCTGGCCTTACTCGCGGCAAACCCTCTCGGGATCCCCTCCCACTGGCCCAGTGATCGACTGCAATGCGGCGGATCCGGTCCAGCTCAACCCCAAAGGTAAAGATATGCCCATTGCCTACACTTACAACACGTACTGGCTGGAGTCTCCTACGCCTTGGGCTACGCGCTGGGACCATTACCTCAAAATTGATGATCCTCAGATCCACTGGTTCTCGCTCCTCAACGGCATCGTTCTCGCCGGGTGCCCATGCATGATGGTGATTGCCATCCTTTATCGCTCTACCAACCGGGACATCAACCGCTATCAAGCCATTGACCTCTCCGAGGACGTGCAAGAGGAGTCCGGATGGAAACTGGTACATGGCGAGGTCTTCCGTTCTCCGTCCTCGCCGTCCTTGTTGAGTGTCATGCTGGGTTCTGGTGCCCAATTAGCAGCCATGGCGACGGTCACGCTCTTCTTTGCAGCCGTAGGCTTCTTGAGCCCTTCCCGCCGTGGTTCCCTGGGAGTGAGTATGATCATGAACTGGATGATCTTTGGCGTGCTAGCTGGATACGTTTCCACGCGCATGTACACATCCTTGGGTGGAGAACGGTGGAAGCGCAATATTTTCCTTACGGCCACCTTGTTCCCCTGTCTCATCTTTGCCATTATCAAGTGTGTCTCTTTCTCTCGTCCCCTCACCAGCCAACCCCCATTGTTGTAGACACTAACAAAAGCAGTTTCCTTAACTTCTTCCTCCTCATCTCGCGCTCTTCGGGTGCTGTGCCCTTTGGCACACTCCTCGCCCTCGTCACCATCTGGTTCCTAGTCAATGTCCCACTTACCTTGCTGGGCTCCTGGCTTGGTCTCCGCCATGGCGCTTTCCGCACCTCTGCTCGCGTCAACACCATCCCCCGGCAAATCCCACCTGTGCCGTGGTACCTCAACACCTACCCCGCCGCGCTCTTGGGTGGCTTCTTCCCTTTTGCCGCTGCATTGCTGGAGATTTTCTTTGTGCTAAGCTCTGTTTGGGACGAAGATCTACTATGCGTTTGGGTTTATGGCGCTCACCTACCTCGTTAGCGCACTAACCACGGCCGCGGTTGCGGTGCTGATGTGCTACTTCTCTCTCTCGCACGAGGACTATCGATGGCACTGGCGTGCGTTTGCCGTGGGCGGAGGATCGGCGTTCTGGCTGTTCGTGTATGGGTTGGTATTTTGGGCCTCTTCGCTCTCCCTGCCTGGAGTAGCGAATAAGGTGTTGTATTTGGGCTACTTGGGCCTGATCTCCCTGGTGGATTTCCTGCTGTTTGGCCCGATTGGCTATGCAGCATGCTACCTCTACGTCCGCCACATCTATGCTGCCATCCGAGTGGACTGAGGGATCCCGCACCGGCCCTGTGCGCCATTGCGCCATATGATGCCTGTGCGTAGCAGCAGCATTCGTTTAGTCCAAATACGCCAACAACATCTCCCTCGTCCTAGGTGCCGGAAGCGCTTCGCTCCGCGCCCCATCTCGTCCCACTGTGCCGAACCCAAGTAGATCTGATAGACCAAACGTTTCCCCGCCCATCCCACCTTGCTCTGGAGGATCAAAGGCGCGATTGACAGTTGAACTTGCCACGCCTCGTCTTGTCAGTCCACTGCTGTTCCATCGGATTCCGGCGTGGACCTTGGCCATGTGTGTAGCGAGGGCCCAGGCCAGCTCGGCCCTTTCCCGCTCCCCCCGTGGCCGGGCAGCCGTCGAACACCCCCGAGTGCGGAGGCGGCAAGACGGAGGAAGGCCGGGCACGTCGGCTTCTTCCCGTGCTAGGGGGTACACTAAGGTGGTGGGAAGGAGGGTCCGGGATCATGTCGGCGTCAAATGGCGACACCAGTTGCGCTTGCGACCTCCACTCTTCCTTTGGGCCGGAAAAGGAGGCGAGCACCTCGTCCATGGTCTGGTCCGTACCCATTGTGCTTGCTCTTCCGCTTGTGGTCATGCCGGACTGCTCTCTGCGTGAAGTCAACCGCTCCATCGCCAGCACTCGGTCCGCTTCGGCGCTGGCCTCGAGGCAGGCAGCCCGGGCCAGGGTACTAAACCCATCTCGTTTTCCTAGAAACGGGGTAGGACGCTTAAACACGTCGGCGAGTGCTTGTTCCCAGTGTCGTGGGTCCGAGGATAGGGAGTCCCTGGGGCCTCCGATTCTGGCGGCGCATTCGTGCATTCGTCCTAGGCGGCGAGTGCGGGTTTGTTCCCGCACCCCTCGGGGGGGGCGGAAGATGTTCATCCAACTCCCACATAGGCTGGGCCGGTCCCACAGGCTTTCGCGCCAACTTTTGCGTAGCTCGCACTAGTGAGGACGTGCCCCGCTCAACAGGGTAGGACACCCACTCCTCCAGGCCAATGTCAAACCGACAAATCGCAGCAATCTTACCGGGCTCGGTGGGGAGGTAGATGGAATACTCCTCTTGCTCGGCTTCCTCGTGGGGCTCAGCTTCCTCTTCGTCGGTCCACGATACATGGCATTGTCGACTGGCTGGGGACTCGATCGGCGCAGAACGAGGCGAGCGAACAGGGGTCAGGTCCTCGTCAAAGGAGACTTCCCACTCAGGTAGGATGGGAGGCGGCAGACGCGCAGGACTTCGTCGCGGAGGCGTCGATGCGCGTTGCGGCGGTTCGATGCTTTCTGGGCGGGTGAGATCGACGGAGGTGATGGCGGAGGCCAGGCGGCCGTCGGTCGAGGCCGAGTCGGTGCGGGACAGGCTGGGCATGGTGGGGAGCACAGGCGAGCGAGAGGTAAACGGGAACCGGTACCCCCAACCGTAGATAATGCACACAGAGGGGCGGAATTTGCCACTCCCCCACACGACGCGTGACACACGAAGTGTGGTGCGTGATGCTTGCCTGGCCATTCCGCCGGGAACAACCAATCCACCACCTGCGCCGCCGAGGCCGCTGGCCAGCTACTGCTGCTTCTGCTGCCTCTGCTGTTCTGCTGCCGCCACCCACCGCCTCGGCTCCCATGCCCACCATGCTTGCTCGTGTCCTATCCCGGCCCTTGCACACCCTTCCGCTCCACCAGGTACGTGTGCGTGCCTTTACCGCCTCGGCGCTGGCCAGGAGCGACAAACCCACCGCCGCCGACGACCCCTTTATCCTACCCTTCCACCCGGCCGTCGACCCCCAAAACAAGCCCCCACGGCACCTTCCCAACCGCACACGACGGACGAGCTGAACGAGGCGCTCTCGTCAGCATACCAAACCGAGGGCCTGGGAACGTGGGCTCCCATTCGTGTCCCAGGGCGTACGAGAGAGGACGAGTCACGTCCGAAGCGGATTGCGCGGCTGATTTACCAGACCCGCAAGCGCGGCATCCTCGAAACAGACCTCATTCTTTCCACCTGGGCCAAGAGCAACCTGCACTCGCTCACGGATGACGAACTGGACGAGTTCGATCGGCTGCGACGAACCGGACTGGGACATTTTCTACTGGTGCACCGAGCGAAAACCCCCACCGGAACGGTGGACTGCGTCGTTACCACCGAGGGAAGGGTAGGACACCGCCTCGTCGTCCACACTCGCAATGAGGACCGCGTCATTCGCCGCATGCCCGAGGTGCCGCCGAGTGTTGATCCGGAGGCATGAGCGTGCCGCACGACCGGGGGGGGGGGCGGACAAGAAGCCACAGAAAGGGTGCGAGACGTGGCGCTCGCGGCGTGCTTGTGAGCGGCAGCCGGATCTGGGAAGGCCTGTCCAGGCGGACGCATCGAGTTGGGTGCTCCGATTGTTGTCCCTCAGCGTTGGAGGTACACTGCTTTTGCTATGACTGTGTCCTGCGCATCCATTAGGAAGGGGGAACAAGTAACAGAATAGGACGCTGTGGGACTAGAGTCCTCTGAGTATGTGGAGGAGGCAGGAGGTGCTAGATATATAAGCCCCAATGTCGTGCCCATCCCAGCGCATCCAGCTCGTCTCGATCTCATGCTCCATGGGGACTAACACCGAGCACACGCTGTACCATGTCACGTGCGGATGGGCGGAAGCGGAAGTCAGTAACGCCCTGCCCTGATTTGGCCGCCAGACAGGCCGAGCGGATTGCGGGTTGAGCCAGTTGAGCGTCGGGCCCGGAAACAGAAACGATGCAACCCCGTGACTCACGCCTCAGGCCACTCGACCCAGCCCTCCCAAGTCAGCCAACGTCCACCACTGTCTCTTGTGCTGAGGCTCGCATGGCTCTGTTTTCTCTCCCATCTTGCCCATCTGTCCCCCTCCACCACCTTCACTCGCACCGCCATGACCAGCGCCTCCGTCACCCGCGTCGCCGGACACACCCAATACGTCACCCACGGCATCGAGGAAGCTGAGTTGCTCCCCACGCCCATGGCCCAGTTCCAGGCCTGGTTCGCCCACGCCCAGGCCGACGACCGTGTCGAGGAGCCCGAGGCCATGACAGTGTCTACCTGTCGCCTCACTACCGATGAGCAAGGCAATACGACCGCCACTCCATCCTCGCGGACTGTGCTGCTGAAGCAGGCCGACCCCCAGGGGTTTGTTTTTCACACTACAACAGTCGCAAAGGCCAAGACATTGCTTCCAACCCGCGCGTCGGACTGAACTTTTACTGGCGCGCGATGCACCGTCAAGTGCGCGTCGTTGGTATCGCCAACAAGCTCTCTGGCGAAGAGAGAGAAGAGTACTTCCACTCCCGTCCTTTGGGTTCCCAAGTGGGCGCCTGGGCCTCCCCACAATCTGAAATCATCCCTTCGAGGGAGACGTTGGTAGAGAGAGTCAAGGCACAAGAGACGCATTTCGCTGTCCCTGGGGCTAGTGGGATTGACCCTACTTTCGTCCCCTCCGAGGCAGACACCAAGCTTGGAAGACAGCAGAGGTGCCGCGTCCACCTTTCTGGGGGGGGTACCGTATTGAGCCACTCGAGGTCGAGTTTTGGGCCGGCCGGCCCAACCGGCTGCATGACCGTCTGCGGTATGTTCACGTCCTCTGTCCAGGTGCGGCAGGTACTGACTCTTACTGTAGCTATGTGCGCGCGACGACCGACTTGCCTGCCAACGAAGCCAAGTGGACCGTGGAGCGTCTGGGTCCGTAAGCATGCCCCTTTTTTCGCACCAAACAGGCCTGTCGCCGCTCCTCGTAGCTGCCATCTCGAGGGGCGGGACAACAGTAGTATGACTAGGAGTACAATTCATTGCGTTATGCATAGAGGCAGCTAGGACGCCATTCCTTGGTCGGGCAACCTCTCCACAGCATACCGGTGTTTTTGGATGTTAATCAGCGGTACACCTGGGACTTGGCGCAGACGCCGCCTCAGTTCTCGGTCACAGGTGGCAACGAGATAGCACTTGTGGGTTTGCACACGATGGACAATGCAGTCGTCGGCATAGGTGCCCTTGTGGGAGCAGGGCAGGCGCTCAAAGCGTGGGTCTCTGGCGACACGCAGTGCCACACGGTACTTGGACCCCAACTTTTCCAGCTCAGCCAAGACACAGTCAGTCACACAGGGGATGGCTGCGGCATAGAGCGTGTCCATCAGGCCCTGCACCACCTCGATTTTGTTTTGCAGCGAAAAGTTGATAAAGTTGGTGTCAATAATAACCCGATAGGGGGGGCCAAGCTGGGTGTTGGCTTGCAGAAACATTGACGATGGCAACTGGGTCACATGCTGGATCTTTTTGCCCTCAGGCGTGGTGGCGGCCTTCTTGCCCTCGCGCGCAAGCCTGGCTTGGCTCGATTTGCTGATCAGTATCGTGAATACAGTTAGTAATGGTATCCCAATAGCGGAATCTAGGGAGGAGACATACAGCCTGGGGTCGGTGGTGCTCAGCAGCCTCTTGCGGTCGGCAAACTTTTTCGTCTTCTTGGCCTTGCCCATGGTGGTGGTGGTTGCCGGGAACGGAGGTGGTGGAGGGGCACCGCCACTGCTGGTTGCTGCTCTGGGGGAAAATAAAAAGAAGAGCGGAATTGGATTCCGCCGCTGCTCTCCGCATTTCGCCAGGTGGGCACGCGCCGCCCACGGCTTGCTCAGATACTCAGGCGGCCAGCGTGTCGGCGCGAGACGCAACCACCACCAACTCCCATGTCTCGGCCCAGACGCTGGCCATCCCACCCTAGCCCCCCGCCCGCGACAAGCTTCGGGCGGGACGAGGCATGGCCGTCTGACGAGGAAAGCGATGGCAACTACTCGGACGGTAACCCTTCTTCGTACTCCTCCCATTCCCGCACCCCCTCCAGCGACGACCATCGTTCCAGCGAGGAGGACCAAGACGCGTCGAACGCGTCCGAATATGCCAGTGAGGACGAGTATGACAGCGAAAGCGGGGAGAAGAAGAGTTGGATGGGTCAGAGTCGACTCACTTAAGGCGCACACACCCCTCTCTCCCTCTCGCATCGTCTCCTGTCCGTCCGTCCGCACCCCCCCCCGCAGCCGATTTGAGCAGCGTTATCGCTTTTCTCACGCAAGTCCTAGGAAGCCCACACCAACTCGCTCCAGAGGAACACGCATCCCTCTATCGATTCTGGCTCGCTTTGGTTCAGAGATTAGACGCGCAGCAGGCCCAGTCCGCCTCAACCCCGACCCCTACCTCAACTCCAACCCCAACTCCTGCTTCTGCTGTCCCACATCCCGACCAAGCTCCCACACCGACGCAAACTGCCTTCCTAACACCAGCGACCCAGCATCACGCGCGTCCTCCCAGTCGCGCTCCCGGCAGCGAGAAGTTTTACTTCCCCCTCCCACTCAAGATGCCGTCCCCATACCCTCTGACGTGCACCTGACATCGCTGTTGCAGAGACTGTTGGAACAACAGCCTATACCCCCCACCGCATCTACAGCCACAGCCTCTCCTGCCCCCGCGCCCGTTCCTGCCCGCGCGTCTTCCCATCCCCCTAATCCCCCGCCCCAGCTCTTGCCCACGCTCCTGCGTCTGACAACGACAAACCAGACCAAAACGCCGGCGAGACACTCCCTTCTTCCTTCTCCCATCTCTTACCTGACTTTCCCATAACCTTGCCCCGCACCAACCTTGACACCCACCTCCTATCCATTCCCTTCTCCCCTCCGTCCATCATCCCCCGGGCGCAGCACCAGGAGCAGCACCGGGGACATCGGCAGGAGTAGCGTTTGCCCTGATGGATCTCGAGTCCGATGATGAAGCCGATCCGGACTTTGACCCGTTGCAGGTCGACCCCCACTTTGACCAGGCTCCCAACGCACCCGAAGATGAGTGGTGGTGGGACCCACAAGATTTGATCCAAGACCTCGCCGGACTGGGAGTGGAGCCGCAGTTGGCCCAGGCCACCAGTGAGATGACACGCGTCTTGGCCATGGCAAACACGTCCCAGCCGTCTCAACCTGCACCCCCCCCCCACCCCCACCCGCACCTGCTCCCGCTCCCGCTCCCGCTCCCGCTCCCGCACCTACCCAGCATCTACCCCTCATCTGCACCTGCGCCTGCGCGCTTGTCCCCAGCTCCAGTGGCGACACCTCCCGTCCCATCTGAGATGGGGCGGTAGTCAAACGCCCACCTGGTCGTCCAAGGAAATATGCCACGGCTGCCGAGCAGGTGGCCGCGAACCGGCGTATGACGCGGGAACGTCGTAGTGGCGCCAAAACTGAGCTGACCAAGCTGAAGGAAGATTTGGCCGAGACCAAAGTGCAGTTGGCCCAGAGCCAAGCCGAGGTCGCCCAACATCGTGCCCATATCGAACGTTTGACACGTGATAAGGCCCAGTTGCGAAGCCAATTGGATAGCATGCATGAGTACATTGCTACCCTCCCCCGCCGCCTGCGGTATTACCTCCAGAAATGCCGTTGCCACCAAGACTGTCGGCCTCGCCACGGGTCACCCGCGCGAAGCGGCAGCGGACCTAATGCGCTGTGGAGAGCGTTCTTACCTTGTCACCCCCTACTACCCTTCGGTCGGTCACAGAGACCAGTCTAACCGTCTCGGCCCCCCACGTTCATCGGTATGATCTAGGGAGGGGTTTGTATCTTATAGTTCTGCAGGAAATGCTGTAGTTCTTCCCCAGGAAGATAGCAGGTGGCGGTCGACAAGGACCATAGGGGAGAGTATAGGGTGACAACTAGCACCACATCGGCCGAGTTGAAACAAAAGTATATAGTAGCTCCCCCTGAGGCCTGATCCCCAGTGGCTGCGTGGGTACTGACCTCGCGTCTGCCCTGCCATATGGGAATGGAGCCTGGGCCAATTCTCGGTGACGGACGGACGTGGCCAGTGGGGTTAGAGGTCGTCAGATCTCAGAAAAGGGGCGGCAGACCCAGCCAGCGCGAGAACGGAAGATAGCATGGGGTAAATCCAACCTCTGGCAAATACAAGCCTGCGTGGTGGCAACTTGAAACCAGCAGCAGCCTATTTAATTTCGACGTTCCACGTGCAATTGAACATTGAACACTCGGCCACGCTCATTCGATGCTTAGGTCAGCAGTGGGGGCCACGTTGGGGAGAAGGAAAAGGCTGCCCCCATGCCGCGCACGGGGGGGGAAGCGCGAGCGGCTGCGGGCACAGCGCCAGTGTGCCACCCCCATATTGGGTGGCTGGCTGGCGATTTCTCCGCATGGCGTCGATCCTCGATAAGTGCGTCAGCCCGCCCGGACCAGGCCAGCGTCGCCAGCAGACCTTCGCTGCCTCCCACCACCCACCCCGTTCTGCACGCCATGTCCGACTACACCGTCCACCAGGTTGGCGCTGCCAACACGCTTGGTACGTCCCCTTCTCCCCGTGTCCGCCCCGTCTGACACGCCCCCCGCAGACTACCGCGTCTACATCGAGAAGCAGGGCAAGGTCGTCTCCCCCTTCCACGACATTCCCCTCTACGCCAATGAGGACAAGACTGTCCTCAACATGGTCGTCGAGATCCCGCGCTGGTCCAATGCCAAGCAGGAGATCAGCAAGGAGGAGACCCTCAACCCCATCAAGCAGGACACCAAGAAGGGCAAGCTGCGCTTTGTGCGCAACTGCTTCCCCCACAAGGGCTACATTTGGAACTACGGTGCCTTCCCTCAGACGTTTGAGGACCCGGAGCAAGTCCACCCCGACACGAAGGCCAAGGGCGACAACGACCCTCTGGATGTGTGCGAAATTGGTGAGCAGGTGGGGTACACGGGCCAGGTCAAGCAGGTCAAGGTGCTGGGTGTGATGGCCCTGTTGGACGAGGGGGAGACCGACTGGAAGATCATTGCGATTGACGTCAATGACCCGCTTGCGCCCAAATTGAACGACATTGAGGACGTTGAGACTCACCTCCCGGGCCTCATCCGTGCCACCAACGAGTGGTTCCGCATCTACAAAATTCCCGACGGCAAGCCTGAGAACCAGTTTGCCTTTTCGGGCGAGGCAAAGAACCGCCGCTACGCCACGGGCATTGTCCACGAGTGCCACGAGGCCTGGAATGGTCTGGTTAGCGGACAGGCGGATGCTGGCAACACGGCCATCACCAACGTCAGCCTCCAGGGCACCAAGGGCTTCGCCCCGGACGCCCAGGCGCCCGCTGCCAACCCGCTGCCCCCGGCCGCCATTGACCCTTCGGTCGACAAGTGGTTCTACATCTCCTCGCTAATCTCGGCCAACGTCTCGAGCGTTGCTCTTGTCTGTTCACATCATGCATTTGGCCTTGGTTCGCACTTGACATTGTATTGAATTACAACCGATCGCGTCAAGCCAAACATTTTCATCCTGACCTGACCGGCTGCAACATGGTAGAGCGTCGGCCATAGGTGTATGTATGTACACGCGTCCCCAGGACTGAACGTGAAAGATGGCATAGATCCAAATCGGGTCGCGTGTTCATAGAGCTGTTGCGCCAGACCGGACTGAAGGTCAGACCGGAGCCAAAAGGGGGTAGAAAGTGCGACACCCAGATACACATTGTCCAGCTTTGTACAGAAGTGCTTTTCCCCCTCTGAACTAGTGAAGGATCTACCGCAAGGATATGTAATAGGTCAATGAGATCGTCAGTAGTTCCTGACTCGAGGTGTCTCTGCAAACCATTGGCCCCCAAATAAGGTCCCAGCTTTGTTGCGTGATGAGGAACGCTTGGGACTCTTGCAAGGGAGTTTCTCCAAGCTTGTGTGCTTCTTCTCTTGCTGGCACTTTCTGGAGATGGCACTATCCGCATCTCACTCTGCTCCCGCAGCAAGTTGCGGCCCTTTTGGATCGTAGTATGCAACATTGTGCGGTATAGGGTATGCTGTTGAAGAGAGTTAGCTTGTCACGAAAATGAGAATGAGAGCAGGCAAAGACGAGATATGGTAACGGTGAAAAGAGCGTCAAAACGCTGGTACTAAAATGGTTTCGTCCTGCCTCTGCAAGGGTCAGGTTTAGCATATTAGAAAGGAGGATAATCGGTAACAAGTGCTGTTCGGGCAGATGTCTGTATACTTGTACTAATGTGTACTACGAAGGCAAAAAGTGAGTTCTTACCTATTTGCACCCAAATTAAAGCAACCCAAATGTACTACTCGTGAGTATAAAGCAAAGTCATTTCAACTGACAGAGGTGACGATGTTATTCAGAGTATTCGAAGGAAAGTGTAGGAACAACCACGATCTCTTGGATGAGAGATCCCTCCCGAAGAGGGGGAACGGGTGAAGCAATGAAGGAGAGTATCATCAGGATAAGAGGCCCCAAGGCGCTCTGGAAAACAAAACGCCGGGCTTGCAGACCTGGGGGTGAGGTACGGACACTGGTACGGGCAACGACACAAGAAAAAGAATCAAAGGGTAAAGAATTAGTTGAAGTTGTTGTTGGTCTCTCCACCAAGAGCGGCCACGTTGAGCACACCATCGAGGATGTTGGTCTGAGGCTTGCTGGGAGCCGGTGCCTTGCGGGCCTGGAAGTTGTTGTTGGTCTCGCCGCCAAGGGCGTCAATGTTGAGTACGCCGTCGAGGATGTTAGTCTGAGGCTTGCTGGGAGCCGGTGCCTTGCGGGCCTGGAAGTTGTTCTCAATGTCCCCGCCCAGAGCACCCACGTTCAGCACGCCATCGAGAATGTTGTCGCGCTTCGACTGCTGGAAGTTGTTGTTGATCTCCCCATCCAGAGCACCCACGTTCAGCACGCCATCAAGGATTTGACGGCGGGAGGGTTGGAAGTTGTTGTTGATCTCTCCTCCAAGGGCACCCACATTCAGCAAGCCATCGAGGATTTGTCGCGCTTCGACTGCTGGAAGTTGTTGTTGATCTCCCCCTTCAACGCAGCGACGTTGGCCACGCCATCCAGGATTTGACGGCGGGAGGGTTGGAAGTTGTTGTTGATCTCTCCTCCAAGGGCACCCACGTTCAGCACGCCATCAAGGATGTTGTCGCGCTTGGATTGCTGGAAGTTGTTATTGATCTCTCCTCCCAGGAGACCGGCGTTGATCAAACCGTCAAGGATGTTCTGACGACGGAGGTGAGCAGGACGCTGGTTGCGGACAGGCTCGGCCTCAACGGAAATTGCCAGAGCAAGGACGGCGGCCAGCGTAGCGAAAGTAGTGGTGAACTTCATTACGAAAAGAGTGTTGTAAGGAAGGGATTGAAAGGTCGGTGGGAGGAGAAAGCTTGGTATAGGCGGATGTGAGGAAGAGCGGAGGGAAAGAGGGAAAGAGAGAGGGTATGGTGAGAGAGAAAAGAGGGGGGCACCATCCGTTTTCGACTTTATATACTTCCTTGTGGACTCCCTTTCGTCTACCATACCCCTCTCTCCACCCCATCAAGTGTCGTTGCTAGAGAAGTCTGTAATCAAAATACAGTCTAAGGCTCAGCGACCGACAAACACGGCCCCATCCCGCCAGTATGCACGTCCTCTCCATCAATCATCCTTTTCATTCAGACTTGGCAACGCAGGGTCCACCATAAATATACAGGGTTACAGCCCAACTCACGTAGTCCATTGTGACATGTGAGGCCTCAGCGCCTCAGCCTGAGGCATCATCGAGATCATCCTCGGTTTGACCTCATCGACACTGAATATGGATGGCTGCGTATGCCATTATGGCCATTGTTTTCCATAATCCGGGCGGTGGTGCCTCCCAGTGGTCGGGCACTAAGATAATGTACACGGAGGAATGTACAGACCAGGGTCCGCGGTGCATCAATAACATGTAACAGTGAGAAAAGAGGAGGCATGATAGGTGAGATGGCTGAGGCCCTGAGGATCTGACGCTAAAGCAGCAACCAATGAACGTGATCGCGTGGAGAGGGAAACAAAAGGAGACCGAAATGTCGTAAAGATTGCAGAAGCTGGTCTTTGTTGCGACATATCATACTCAGACTGTACTCACTAGCTACACACTGTGCTCAGTGACGATATACAAACTATAGCGAGTCTGGTGAGGTGAGGCCTGTGTGAGTGCGCGAGCGCTGCGTGCGGTAGTAAAAGCATGTAAGTGCTATCGTGATTTTTGTTGGCAACAGATTATGTCGATTATAAGTATACACGCGTTTCTTTTTGTCCCAGCCTTAAGCTCGGTCTGTCAATGATATTATAGTTACAGGATGCAACAACTTAAAAGTCTTCGAACTGTTCTACACTCAGATCTCAGATACAGGCTGGAAGCCTTTTGTGTGTTGATCAGATCGATCAAGGGGAGAAGAGCAAGAGGTAGAACGATGCACGATGGCGGAGCAGCCTAGTGTAACATGTAACTAGTGAATCCCGTGATCCGTGATTCACAGGAGGCCTCTCTCTCCCTAGCCCTCTGAGAGATCTGAGATCTGAAGAGAGCCCCATAAGAGCTATGCTGTATTGGAGCCGGGGGAGAGTGAGACAAACATTTTTTCGACTATGCGCTCCCATGCGTTGGTAGGTGTTTCATTTGCATGGTCTCAAAGTCGGTGATGAGATGCTGGTGGATATGGGCCAATACTAAGACCATCATTTACTATCTCCTCCACCGGCTTAGTTGACGCAGTTGATGGGTGATAGGGTGGCGACATGCCAAGATTCAAGCTCAAGCTTCAAGCTCCAAGCTTCAAGCTCAAGCTTCAAGCTTCAAGCGTCTAGTTACTATTTGAGAGTGATGCGTGGCAAATGCTGGCTACTCCATCGGAATGCGAGCATCAATGGCGATGACAAAAGCAATTTACCGACCTTCAGAATTCAGAACATTACTTTCTTTTCTACCGCGTGCAGTGCGGTCATATGCATCCCAACCTAACACGGCTGCTGTGTCCAGAGGGTGGCCGAAAATGATCGACAGGGCTCTTCGAACCGGCTTATCCTCAGCGCCTCACCATCCTTTCAACGCCCAAGCGCCCGAGAGTGCTGTCAGTGGGCGCGGTTGTTTTATAACAGGAACAAATGTTGGGTTGCTCCGTAGTGATGATCGATGACATGATGACATGTGACATGTGACACTTGTGGGACAACTATTATACTAGGGGCGACGGTAGGCCCTCGCGGCTGTCAAAAATGTTATCAAGCTGTTATGCATGCCATTGTTTGGGCCCACCCACAGCTACGTATCCTTGGTCGATCATGCCGGGTTGGGCTGTTTTGTCCCGGAGGCTTTTGTTTCCGGATCGAATCCGCCCGATTGTTGGGTTTACAACGTACGCGATTATTACACGCGTGTGGCATCATGCATCATGCATCATGATCTGGGTGTTAATTGATTGCGATAATCGATAAGTACTAAGTACTAAGTGTTGATCATCCATCGAAGTAGGTCATTCATGTCTCACACCATATATCCCTTCCCCGCTCCTTTTTGTACTCTCTTCTTTTGGCAAGGAAGCCATCTTCGCTAAAACCCCCTTTTCACAGCATATACCCCGGGGGCTAGGCCGTCTCAGCATACGCTGAGCGCGCTGAGCCTGCCCTGTGAGGCATGTGCCCTAATGTAAGAGTCGGGCGATACACGAGTGAGACCAAGTACCAAAAGGGAAGTAAAGGATGCACTGGAGGAGAGAAGGGAGAACAGGATCGGCGGGAAGAGCGGTAGGTAAGACGATTTTCCTGATTAGCTACCGTGACATGTGACACCTAAGACCTCATTCTTACGGGCGAGATGCCAGTGAGTGGTCGAGGCCGCTGCCGAAAAGGTATATAGAGCGCGTAGATCGCGACGAAGCCAAAAAAGGGCCGTTACACGTTACCCCGTGGATGAGCGGGTAACGAGGAGGTTGTACTCGAACAGCGGCGTGGGGCATACTTGTTTTGCTACCGGTCTCCGGGCCCAAGAAATGACATGACGGGGGGGGCTGAGGATGCAAGAGATGGTGTGTGGGGGACATGAACGCGAAAACGCAAAATGTGTACGCGTACGGGGAACTGCGGCGCGAGTAGGGGCAGCCCGTTAGGGATGTTCGTCGGTGCGCAGTCCACTAGCTACTGTTGATATATTTATCAACATGGTTGGAGCCTCGACACACCTCTCGCGATTTCAGTAGGCCAACACACCCCTCCGGACAGCCAATGCCGCGCCACAAAAGACCGTACCACCCTGAATTCATCTGGCCCTGCCGGCTATAAGATTTGGGGGGCGTTTATGGCGCGAACAATTCCAGTGCCGGGAGATTTGCCGTGGCCCCAATTTCGGATTTGACTTGTGAAGACTGTCACACCTCAAAAGCAGCAACCAACACAAATACATGAAGCGAACCCTTGCAGCGATGGTTCCTCGACAGCCGATAGCTGGTCTTTCCGGTGCCCCTCCCAAGCAAGAGACTGAATTGGACGGCAACCGCCCTGGCCCATAAAGCGCAAGAGGGGGGAGGATGAGGGCACCGCACCGTTGGCACTGCAATTACTAAAACACCGCTACTTCGCCCTCCGCCCGCCTACAAAAACTATTATGGGGGGTCACTTTCCAAGCGCCCGCACCGTGCCAGGTCTTCCGTGAACGCTTCGGATTAGAATGCCCAATGTTTGGAAACCCAAGCTCAAGAGGTTCTTCGGGAAGACGTTCTTCGGAGAGACAGTCCGAGAGGAGTAATAACACATATCGGACGATGACGGTTCCGAGGAAGTATGTGGGAAGATGAACTCGATAGATGCTACGGTATTGACAGGCTATAAGCGCCCGATGACCCTACGAATCTGAGTTTCAGTTATCGGAAGGGATGAAAGGCGAGAGCACATGCGTCCGAACTCACTATCAAGAACCTCGAACAGCCTTTAATTTCTTAAAATCCCACGCACACAGCAAAACGGGAAGAAGCGGGTGTCTTTAGATCCACACTCTTATAATGTGCCTACCCACTGATGATATGCATCCATTCACTTCTGACCCCATGTCTTCCTCCACACTCCTGCTAGATTCAGTGAATTCTGAAAGTCTTTCATAACACTCTTCGATATTTGTATCCATTCTCTTGCTGCCAGGAAAGAGCTCCTCTTGCTCCTCACGAACCGCTGGTAAGCTTGGCGAACATAAAATTCCCACCCGGTATATACGCTGAACCAAATCCGCCAAGAAATCAAAAGGGGAAGCAGCAAGACGTTCCCAGCTACATATGGATTCAACGTTTTCAGAGTCAGAATACATGCCTACCAATCTTTGTCAGGCATGCCAGTACAACTATTACTTTCGGGAACAAGAATCTGCGGACAATGATACAGGACCTTCCTGTCAAGCGCAACGGTGTCCGAAATCTTTCTCATGAGACGTGGTTCTGCAGTGTTATGTCAGGTCAACCCTCTGTCGTTTCTTCGCAACTCATCTGGTAGTGACTGCCGTCCACTACATACATATATGTGTTGGTCGTTAGAACTAAACGGGCGTAGTTATAGTTGTGTAAAAAAGCTCCTACAGAAGGTAAATATAGAAGTCGTTCGGGCTCAAGGACTGATTGAAGTGATGGCCCACCAAGGGAAAACATTCCGGTTCAAGGGGTATGCAACCAGGATCTATATAAAAGAAGGGAATAGACTCAACGCAAGAAATATGGGAGTAAAGGAACCATTAACAGGTCTCTTAGTACGCCCCTCTACTGAAGGAACAAGGATGAGGAGAATATTGTTGGACCGAAGCTCCCTGCAACGACCTGATTCTCTTGGGGGATCTAAGGAGTGTTGGCGCCTGTGTGCATTTTACACCGCTTTCCTTATGCACAATAGGGGGCGCTCCGCGTGATATACGCCGGATGTAACGTGTGGACCTGTTGATCCATTTGCCGGGACGCTGAGCGCTGACCTGAAGGCTGACCGTCGGTGTCTATAGGGGTTAAAGGCAACTAAGAGGCGGAGTTGCCTCTACCGTACGGATTAGTTGACGATGAAGGTGTAGACACGCTGATGGGATATATAAGCGAAGACAGGAGGTGAAGCTTGTTGAAAGATGCCAAGAATGGATGGTGGGGAAAATCCAATACGGACCATTGACTGTTTACAGGCAGGGACACAATGCAGTGGAGGGGGAATGGTGGGGGGATAAACAAGGCACTGGGGTGCAGTGAAATCTTACCACAGGGGAGACCGTTCGCGGGCGAGAGGAACAAAGAAACAAACTTATCCGTAGCGCTCTGTCCGTAATAGGAACGAGAGGTACTATATAATTGGGTAATAACAAAACAGAAAATATAAAGGGGCAAGGGGCGACTGTGCTAGAGTGCGACTTGGGAGCACTCGCGATCCTATGGATCAGCTGCAAAGCAGCTTCAGACAAGGCGTGAAGGCAAAGTGGTGAGCCACAAGTCTTCAAACAACGTCTGAAGGGAAGGAGAAAGGAGAGAGAGAAGGGAGATGGAGCGAGCAGGGCGTGCGCGGCCTGCGAGCGGAACTCTTCCGCTCGGCTAGGCGAGCGTCACCGATCCATTGAGGGCCGCGCAGGAGAACCCTAGTAACAGACTGTCGTCGTCAAGGATGCGTAGGTCGATTATGCATGTTATGGCCGCTCGGAACCCCGGCCATGGCTCGAAAGCTTTACCCTCCCGAACTTGATTGGGCTTGAGAGCGAGCTCTGTTGAACGTTCAATCTCTAGATAATATGTTAATAATAAGATTGCGGACAAAGCACCGAACCTTAATAGGACCTAGGACCGATGTAAGTGCGTATGGGCCCGTAGCAGGTACTGGTTCCTGTTGGGCTAAGCGCTAAACGTGATGACATCTTGGCTTCCCTCCTATAATAGCGAGGTTGTATATGAGCAGTTGTGCGCAATGTGGCAGTGGCGAGAAGCAGAGGGGCAGAGATCGAGCCTACTAAAACTGTTGAGGGTTAGGATCTAGGATCGGATGGGAGAAGAAGACGAGTGGGAAGTGGCACCAGATAAGACTCTGCGCTTCTTGAGAGGGAGGGGCAAACTGCATGGCTTTTTTGGTGTACTGCTTGAAGCTTGAAGCTTGAAGCTATTATAGTCTGAAGCTTGTAGAATCGAAGACATATATTCAAAGTCAGTATACTCAGTGTACCTGTGGAGAGTGGTGGCTGCCCCAGCCTGCTGGCCCTGATGCTGCCCCCCTCTGACATGTGGATCAGCTGACGAGGAGTGGCCTAGTAGCTATAGCTAGCTAGGTGTCGTTTTGGGGCACGTGGGCGACGCATCGCATCAGCAACCCACTTCAGCCAGCCACATTCCGAACAACTCTCGCACAGGGACGATACCCACAGACGAGGCATCAGGCCTCAGGCCAGTCACAGCCACCTGCCAGCTGCTCGGGCTCGCCCCTCAAGCTCAGCCCAAACGCTCAGCCTCTTTTGGGGAAATTGGCGGAGGGGCGGAGGCATGGGGACAGTGTACCCAGGCTTTCCTCCAACCACGCCGGCCAAATTGAGCACTCAGCGCCCAGGCGCTCCAAGGCTATAAGCAGTACTCAGTTCAACGTTCACTCCCCAGTACAGTCAGTACTCCGTCTGCGTATACTCCGTGTGCTCAAGCCCCAAGCGAGCATCGTACATCATGCATGCATCACCGTTTATCTATGCGGCGTGTGCCCGGCGTTCGTTCTTGTGGGCGCTCGGTAATTGATAATCGATAATCGCCTCGCAGTTGTCGGTCGCAGTCTTCAGGCTGCGCTGTGCCACTCTTCAGCCTGAGCGCCTACAGGCGCCTACCTGAGCGGCAAATGCTGGGCCCCAGCGGCCCCACCACGCCGCACTGTATACATGTGCGTCGACAAAGACGGAGCGGTAACCGATGATCGCTCAGGCTGATGGGCGCTGTGCTGATCGATCAATAATCGCGGTTATTACGACCAGGGTCATCACCACCACACAACATCTGCACCCCCCCCCACCCGTGCCACACACGAACGCCTTCTAGCACTCGACGATTACTGTTCCTTTCGTCTGATATGGCCGTGAATTCACGGCGCATCATCTCAGTTCTGATCGGTTGTATCGTCCTCGTCTTGCTCGGCACCTGCGTTGTCCTTGGCTCTGTCTGGAGTTTGTATCATGTCGACAAGCGCGCCATGATTACCCCCGAGGAGGTGCAGATGATCGTCTCTTCCTGGGCTCAGACTGCACCACCCAGCAACTCCTCCTCTTCCCCGGACTTTGCCATGTACGGTGGTCACTTTACCCCGGGCGTGGCGCCCAAGAAGACTCACCCAGGCGAGAAGATTCCTCGGCTAATCCACCAGACGTGGAAGACAGATACTCTTCCGGATAAGTGGGTCCCGGTGCGGGAAGAGTGCCGGGAGATGCATCCTGACTAGTACGTCTCCTACTTTTCCTTGCTCGGAGGAGGGAACAGGTACTTCACCTCCCCCGCACCCGCTCTCAGGCCCTGACTTTGTGAGATCACTCAGTGACTACATTCTCTGGACGGACGAGAGCTCGCGCGCGTTTATTGAGGAGCACTACCACTGGTTTCTCTCGACCTTTGATGCCTATCCTTACCCCATCCAGCGTGCCGATGCAATCCGCTACTTTGTCCTGCATCACTTGGCGGCGTGTACATGGACTTGGATATGGGCTGTCTCAAACCCATGGACCCACTGCTGAGCTTTGACGCCATCTTGCCTCAGACGATACCGGTCGGGGTATCGAACGACTTGATCTTCATCACGCCCAGGCACCCATTTATGGAGCGACTTTTGATCCACCTCCTCCTCTTCAACCACAACTACTTGCTCAACTACCCCACCGTCATGTTCTCCACCGGACCGATGCTGGTCAGTGCTAGCTACGCGCTTTGGGTCGATGCCAACGGCGTCACCCTCCCTTCCGACACGGAGCACCCGCCCGCGTTGAACGGAATCCGCGTCCTTCCTAAATCCTTGTACGGCAAAAACCTTCCGCCTAAGGTGGCTCGGCAAACTGCGTTCTTCAAACACTTCTACGGCTCTTCTTGGCACGCCAACGATGCCGGGTGGATCAAAGCGTTGGGCCGGGGGGGGAAGTACCTCTTCCTCCTGGGCCTTGGCGTGGTCATCTACGGACTACTGCAACGGGCCAAGCTGGTGCCTTCGGTGGGACGAGTGGTGCACATCGTGCGCTGTGGTCGGGCGGGGACAGACGACCGAGACCGTCTTTGGACATCCACCCTGAAGAGGACGAGGAGGAAGAAACGCTGTTGCCAAACCAGGCGGAAACTTACCCGCTCACTCCGACCCACTTTTCTATACGCACTGAGCGGCAGCAACATGAGCACGAGGCAATGTTGTCCGCCCCGTCTCAGCGTACCGCAACCGATACCGCTCGCACACCCTCACCGAGCGAGGGACTTGGCTTCTCCCTCTCCTGAATCGTTCCCCTACGTCGTCGCACACGGACTTGCACAGTGGACATCATGATGACGCTTAAAAAGTCTCCGACCAGTGGACAGTTCCCCCCTATTTTCCGTACCTTTCCCTCTCATTTTGCGTGATCCTTGTGACGCTCACTGCATCATGGACAATAGAATAACGTTGCTCATCTTCCCTTGCTGGCCAGGCCATTCATCGGTCGACTTGTAGCTTCAGTGGTACTACGCTTTTATTACTATTGAGAGACTACCACAGATGAGACTGCCACATCCCTACTAGTACTAGTGGGAACAAGGCGCAAAGAAAAGTAGGCTGCTGTCTCAAGCACTGATAGTACTGACTGCGCATTCATGTGCGATTCTGGAGAGGCAGTCTGGCCGTCTGGCCGATGCGACATGGGAAGGAGCGAAGCGGGTGGGCGACAGCCTTCGGAACACATTGCCACAGGGATGAACATTCAAGTAGAATGGGCATGACGAGGTCCCGAGTAGCAGCTGGTTATGCATTATGGATGACCAGACGAAGATGGACATGCTGCGCAGTAGTTGATGGCCATGCCATTTTCAAATCAAGCGGTTGGTGTTGGTGTGTGGGGACATGACTATGACTGATCTTGTCGGGATTGGCCCCTGGCCCTGCAGGGGCGGAGCGGATTGAGCCAGGGCGGAATGCGGGAGCGGCTGAGTGCGCGTTGCTCGTTGCTTGCTGGTTGCTGGGCATCGAATCATTAATCAGCGCGCTTGGCGGGCTGAGTTGCGCTGACGTACGCAACCCCTCCCTCGCCCCACCTGCCCGCAGCACCGGGCTGGCGGGCCACGCACAGGCGCCGTGCGGCTGCTGCCTGAGGCCGAGGCCGGGGCGGGAGGCGGCAGTCACGCGTGACTCGGCCTGAGCGTCCGCCTGGCCGTGCGGCACACTGCCTCTGTGCCGCTCCAGCCCCTCCCGGCGCCCGCAGCAGCCCAGTCTCTGCTCCGCCTCTCCCGCGCCGGCTTGAGCGAACGATACTGCATGCCCCCTCGCTCATTAAACGTGCCGCCCGCCTCGCCTCGACAGCCGGGACGCTATAAAAGCAGCCCCTCCCCTGCCCCGTCCCCGCCGTCGTTCTTCTTCATCCGACCCCCCGGTGTGTGGCCTGCTCTGTCCCTATCGCCACTCCAACGCCCAACGCCCATCGCCCCACCCTCCTCCAACCGGACGACGAAGACGCAACGTGCATGGCATCGTGCATTGCCTTACAGGGCCTGCCCACCCGGGCCACGCCCCCCTCCAGCCCCCTGATCCAGTCGGCCTGTGCCTCTGTCTCGGGGCGCTCCTCTCCAGCTAGTACTGCATGTACATCACCGTCTCCCCCCGAGCGCCCGGTCGAGGAGACGAGCCAAGCGCGTGCGCGCGCATCGGCCTTTGTTCCGCGACGCAGGCGAACCGACCTGGCCACGCCCACGCTCGAACGCAAACTCGCCCAACTACGCGCGCTACTGCTCCAACCTTTACCCCCGCGCTGTCGTGCCCATTTCGTCGCCTTGGCCACATCCCTGGAACTGGAACTGGACCAACGCAAACTCCATGCGCTCACACAGCACATGGCAAGCACCTCCCTCGCCTCCCCTCCTCCTTGCCCTTGCTCTTGTCCTTGTCCCGCTACTTCCCCCACTTCCCGTACTTCCCGTACTTCCCCTACTCCCCCTTTGCCTTGCCCAGCGCAGACGACCGTGCTTGCATGCGCCCTCCTCCTCCCGCACAGCCACCCCGCAACTTGCATCGACCCATGACGATCAAACCCCTGCCCGAAGCAGATGTGGCTCGGGTACAGCCTCAGGTCGTGCGTGCCGAACGGGACGAGGTAGAGCTCCCGGCTGATGGCTCGTTGGCGGCGGAAGACGAGGCCAAGGAGTGGGGGTTTGATGAGGTCCTAGCACGATTGGAGGCGGGCGGATAGCCCCCCCCCCCCTTCCCTCCTATCTTTTCCCCCTCCACTCCCGACTCCCACTCCCTCCCTCTACTACCCCCGCTCCTTACACGGTTTTTCACGCCCAACGATGCCAAGCTAACCCCGCGTACCGAGCCGAGCAACGAGATCCGGTTGTTGTTGTATTCTTTGGTCACGATGGGCTTGGTGGTTGCAGGCTGGGAAGTAGGTGCACAGAGCCAAGGGTGGTGACTGCGCGGCGGTAGTTGAAAATCGGCGATCTCGGGCAGGTTACGCGGTACGGGGATGGTCTAAGATCTAACCCATGATCGGTGATTATCGCAGCGCAGCGAGGATGGAGAGGCCGACTGATCACCGAGCCAATATGGGAACGGGTGATGCTGGAACACTCTAGCCAAAGAAGGCTACGCGGCGCGGAAGACACATCGAGGGTTCGTGGTGTAGTGGTATCATGCCTCTTTAGGGTTTCTCCAACTCGTAGAGGTGGTCCTCGGTTCGATCCCGGGCGGACCCCTTGAGTCTTTTTCTTTTCCTCAAGTCCCCCCAGGGTCGTCCTCCCTGTGGAACGTGGAACCAGCAGGACCGAATTTTTGAGGGGGGAGACGGATGGCAGGCGGCGGCCGTTCAAGAGGGCGTGAGCGCGGGAGGCTGAGCGCTGATGCATCGTGTGCGTTGGCATGGGAGACGCGAGGCGACGATCATGATGTGTGACGACGGCTAGTGGCTGAGTGACTGGAGTGGACCAGTGGGCGTGACTGGTGGGTTACCCAGTCAGTCTGGATGACGGGGCTGCTTACGTGCGCCCTGGAAGCGCACCAGGCAGGCCAGATCATCGATCAAGCTTCAAGCTTCAAGCTTCAAGCCCTCCCCAGCCAGGCCCAGGCAAACGAGCGCGCCGCGCTTCCGCCCCAAGAAAACCCACTCTGCTGCCCTGTGGGTGTCGCCCGCCAGCCTCTGCCCGTCCCCACCATGTCCACCCTTCGTGCCCGCCCTGCTCCCCGGCCCGACTATGCCGACGGCACCGCAGACGACCCCCTCGCCGTGCTGGACGAAGCGCCTATGGGCACCAGCGGCATCGACCCCGCTGGTACGTCGGCTGTCTCTGCCTCTGGCTCTGCCTGCCTCGGCGCTCCCCGCCCATGCATGCCCCGCGTACTGACGGTCCCCTCCCCTCCTCTTCTTCCTCATCACCAGCCCAGAACGCCACCGTCCAGCGCCTGAGTGCCCGCAGCCGCAAGATCGCCTACCGCTACCGCTTCGTCTCGCTCGTCTTGCTCCTGGGCACGGGCGTGCTCTACTTGACCCCGATCCCTTCCTACATCCTCGGCACCCACTCCCAGATGCACTACACCATGTTCCATGGCAAGCACATCGGCACCCTCGACGATCTGCTGTACCTCCCTGCCCTGCCCTTCTATCTCTTCTTCCTCTGTGTGCAAGGCACCCTTCTGTACGCCATGGCATGGGAGATTGCCGACGCGATGGGTGTGCGCTTCGTCGTGAACCGGAGGAAAAAGTTTGCCTTCCCGGCCCAGCCTCATGCGTTTGGCACGGCCCCCGATTTTGTGGTGGAAGTCTTGTCGACAATGAAGTGGGCGCCGGGCAAGGCCGGTCCCGATGGGATCCGCCCTCCGCAGGAACTGGTGGTCAAGACGGTGGCGCCGCGTGTGATGTATACCTTTTTCCTTTGGATCCTCATGCTTCCCTTGCCGCTCATGGTCTTTGGCGCGGGTAGCAACAACAATGCCGCTTGGTGGTCCATTGCGGCCGGCGCGGGACTATCACGTTCCTCTCGAACGCTCGATTGCTTCCTCGGAGCGCCAGATTCGCGAATTGGGAGGTACGTCGCGTTGGCTTGCCCCCCTCGTCCTGGTTTCCCTTGCATGCATGTAAATGTACTAACGTTGACGTTGCTCCCCCTGCTCCCTTCCAGCACGCAACTAAATGCGTCTTCCCCTTCCCTTTCTCATGGATCCCTCCTACATGTATCCCTCTTCACAATCTTGATACGTGCTCCTAGTCGCATTTCTTCCTTGCCCTTTTCAGGTGTGCCTTTGCCCGCAGCGCATGCTGCAAGCGCTGGGCAATGACAGCATACTGCGGCAGCGCTTCTGGGTTCTGCAGCGTCGCTGGACTAACAATGCTGATTGGCTGGCCATTAAGGATCTTCTTGATTGGCACCTCGATCTTCTTGCCATTCAACGTCTTGCACACCCCGCCCTCGCTCAGGCGCACAACGAACCGGGGCACGTGGCGCGCACTGCGCCGCGCTCGAATCAACTCTTTCACTTCGTGCACCAACTTGCGCCATGTCGCTTCGTCCTTCACCACCGCCCCATCCACCTCCACCAACACACACCACCTCATCGTCCGCCGCTGGCACACGTTACTCCACCGCCACCGAATCCTGGATCGCCGCTACCAACCCTGTACCGCCTCGATCACCTCGTACAAGTCCGACGATCCAAACCGGATCCCGCTCGGATTCAACACGCCATCCGACCGGCCCCGCATGACCAAGCCCCCATGGCACGTAAGCAAGATAAAGTCGCCGTGGTGCCAGCTGCCGGGCGTCTGAGCATAGTACGCATCAAAGTACCGTTGCCATGGCTGGTTCCAAAATCCCAGCGGCTGCGAGGGAAAGAAGGTACGACAAACCAAGTCGCCCTCGGTCTCCGGCGGCAAGCTCCCTCCCGCTCCATCGTCCACTTCGACGTGCATGCCCAATGCGCGGCACTGCACTTCCCCCGCGTACACTGGCAGCGCCGTACAGTGCCCGCCCAACGCCCCACACAGGTCCGTCCCACCGGAAATCGAACCAATCTGTCGGCCTCGTCGCTACTACCACAGAATGTGAGCACTGAACGTCGTATTGGACTAAGAAGCTTCTGCGACTGACTCGTCCAGAAGACTGGTGCGAGCTCGGAAGGAATGAAAGCTGACTCACGTGACTCAGGGTCCGCGCGGTCCTAGGACGGATGTCAACACCCCCGCTGACCGGAGGGCCCAGTCATGTGGACTGGATCCATCTCCTCGACGCGGAGTTGAGCAAGATGGCTTGTCAGGGCGGGACGGCCGAGAGGCTTGGTGAGGACGTCCGCTGGGTTCCTTTCGCCGGGGATGTGTACAAGTATGGCCTCGCCCGAGTCCACGTGTTGCCGTACATTGTGGTACCGGATCTTCAGCTCTCGGAGCTTGCCGGTGCTGCCAAATTTGTGGGCGAGATCGACGACAGACTTATTGTCGCAATACCAATGAATGGGTGTACCCTCGCCGATGGCCCCAAGCTCGATCATGATGTTCTTGACATAGTTGGCGTCAACCAGTCCATCATATCCTGCCGTATATTCGGCGGCGGCGGTACTGGTAACGCTCTTCGGCTGAAGAATGGATCGCCACGACACCGGCACACCGTACACCATCAGTAGGCATCCAGATGTGGAGCGTGCCTGGATGGGATCTCCCGCCAAGTCGGAATCTGTATACAGCGCAATGGCCGGTGCATCTGATGTTGGGGTCAACCTCAGGCCCTTTCCTCGAGTATGGTACAGGTAGCGAAGGAAGTCATCGACTGCTTGATGATGCTGCTGCGATGGGTCGGCAGCGGCTCTGCTGAGGGCCGTGATAGCGAAGAGGGAGTCAGGCCGGCCCATTCGTGCAGCCCACAGTCCCGATCCGATCTTCCCCTGATATGCCTTGCGCAAGGCTGGGAGGGATGGGGGTTCAGGGTCGGCACGGGGCGGTATCATCCGTACGGGATGTGGGAGAGTCCGGATCCACGGGGCTTTGATGTGGTGCTTTGCCACCACTTCCTCGATGAACTTTGGTTGGCTCAGGTACAGCTCCCCACCGATCCGATCGTATTGGCATCCCAGGTGGTAGTGAAGGGGACCGTTACCACGAACATCAATGTGTGTGTTTATCTCGGCCATAAACTCCTCGTACTTTTGGTGTGACTTGCATGCGAGGAGCAGATCGTCGGTGTGGACCGCCAGGAGGATCTGCTCACCCGGTGGTGCAGCGCGCACGAACAAGCAGGGCTCGGTCAAGCTTTGCGTGAAGCCGAGCTTGTCACGCAGCAGGTTCCGGATGTATCGTGCCCAGTTTGCTCCGCTCTGATGTAGCCCGTATAGACTCTTCTTGAGACGCCACACGCGACCACCCGCTTCGGGGAAGTAGGGGGGTGGGCGGATGTAGACTGCTTCTTCGAGGGGGGCGTTCAGGTACGCTGCATTGACGTCCGCCGAGAAGAGGCCAAACTTATACTTCTCGGCCAGCACGACGAGGGTCAGGATGGCAGGTGTGCGCACCGATGGTGCGAACGTCTGGCCCCAAGTCTCGGCCGATTGTTGGTGTCCGCCCGCGACAAAGCGCGCGCGGTGGCGCAGGAACCGGCCCTCGGCGTCCGTCTTTGTGGTGATGCGCCATAGTCCTATGAGGATTTGTGCACCCGGTGGTGGGTACGTAGCCTCGTAGGTGCCGTATCGCGCGAGTGTGGCCACCTCGTCGGCCATAGCCTGCTTGACCATGGCAAAGGAGGGGTGAGTCTCGAGACCCTTGAGCGTCTTGGGAGCGAGGGGTACGCCATCCTTGGTGAGCTGAACCGTGTCCGGGTGGATGGGTGCGCTGAGAGCAGTCATGGCGGCGTATTCGGGAGGTTGAACTGTGTCGGCAAACGGGGGGGCGGATGTGTCAGGTAGGGGGCGGGCGATGCCGATCTCTGGTGCGGCGCAGTGGGGCGTGGCGGCTGCAGCACGAGCATGGTAGGTCGTGTCGGTGGGGTCGTCAGCGATTGGGAGTGTGTGCAGGTCGAGGGAGGTGCGGGTGGTGCGCTGGCGGAGGGGGTAGCGGCGCGGAGGGGGGGTGGTGGTGGGAGCGGGTGTCTGGGGTGTGGCGGCGGTTCGGGGCATGGGTGCTGCCGCGGCTGGCGGAGTAGGGTTAGCGTCTTTTTCACTGTCGATTTTAATTTGAGGTGATTTGGAGATGTCGGGTGGGAAGTGGTCGGGGTGGAGATGGGGGATGGCGTTGCCCCATTTGTACGGTTTCGACCAGCGGTAGGTGAAGGTACCCAGGGATGGTTGGTATGTGGCGAAGAGCCATCCCTTTGATCCGCGCTGATGGTGGTATCCTACCAGCATACCTTCCTCTGCCCGCGCGCTGAGCTTGTGCTCGCGGCGTGACTCGGGCAGATGGAGGTATGCAACGCGGCCAAAGGGTTGCATCGGTAACGAGTATGCGTGGCCTTTGTATCGCTCAAATCGCGATTTGTTGTCTTCCCCGGATGTTTTGAGTGGCATTTGGTTTTGGGTGAAGCACGCAGCGTGGAGGCTGTGTTCCCACCAGTCCGACGTCGGAAGACCTGTACCCAAGAGCAACTGCCTTGCACGAGTCGTTATGGTTCGGATGGCACGCTCAGCCACACCGTTGCTAGCACTCTGCCCCGGGATTGTCCGTTCTGACGTGATGCCTTGCTCGTCCAGAAAAGGTTGCAGTGCGCTTGTCAATTCGGGGGCGTTGTCCGTGCGCAAAGTCCGCAGCAGTCTGTCCGGGCCGTAGCGTTGCTCCCGCAATATGAGGTTCCGCAGTTCCTTCGTTGCAGCGCCCTTTGTCGGGATCGCTGTGGTGAAGACGTACCGCGTGAAGTCATCAACGGCGACGAGGGCGTATCCGTGCCCCATGCCGGTTACCCGGGGGAGGTCTACTACGTCGACGTGGAGGACCTCGAAAGGTCTTTTGGATCGGAGGCGGTCCCGGCTCGGATGGGGCGATGCTGTCGCTAGTGCCACCGCGCATGTTGGGCAATCCCACTCTGAACGACAGAGGGAGATATGCTTGGCTGTGACGCGGAGGCCTGCGGTTTCCGATCGTGTAAGCCAGGGGAGGAGGTCGATGGCTGCGTGGTTCCAGCGTTTGTGGGCTTTAGAGACGTGGTCCAGGGCCAGGGATGCTGCGAGGGAGTTTGGGGTTGAGGGTGGGTCGGCCGGTTTGATCGGTTTGGTCGCCATGGCCCGCAGGGGTGTGGGTGGCGTTCGCGGGTTGTGTAAGATCGTGAATTGATAGTCACTGCCGGTTACTTTTCGTAGGGTGGATCCTGGGTTACCAAGCCAGATACCCTTCTGGTGTGGGGCGAAGTATGATGCGATTCCGGTGTTCGACAGGTGTGCTACACTGACGAGATTTCGGCTGAAACGGGGCATGTATAGGCTGTTGGGGAGTTTTATCTCCATTTGGTGTCCTCCTAAGCATCGGATACGGATTGTGGCCGTGCCTCGTCCTTCCGCCTTTACATGTGTCCCGTTAGCAACCTCTATCTCGTCGTCGCAAGGGGTCATGGATGTGAAGACGGATTTGTCTTTCCAAATGGATGGGAATGCCCCACTGTCATATAATGCCCGGATGATTCGCATTTCGCCCCCGAGTTCCTAGTAGTCAGCTGTGCCCGCATCAACGTCAATCACTTCAGACTCGGGAGAGCTCGCTCTCTGAGCGACGTGAGCGTTGGCTCGGCCTGGGTTGCGCGGAGGGACAACAGGTTTATTAGACGTCGCGCTGCGCCAGGGTTGGTTGGTGCGGTCTTGCCCCTTGGTCTTTGTGTCCGCGAGGTTGTCGTCGCCGGCTTTGCCCCCGCTGGAGTTTTTTCCCCCGCTGGTGGGTCGTCCCCCGCTGTCGGGTCGAGTCCAAGGCGTTCCTCCGTTGACCGGCTTGCCTCCGTTTCTCTTCCTTTCTCCACCGGGATACGTGGCGGCTGGTATGTCCATCACGGCCTGCCGTAACTTGTCTAGACTCGAGCGCTCTTCACGCTGGCGAATGCTCATGTCGCGTAAGCCGAGTAGGATCCCAGTGCGTTCCTGCTCTTCCGTAAGTGGGATGCCCGCTCGCGTCAGGCTTGCACTGATCTCTTCCATGTAGTCGAGGTAGTCTCGACCCGATCGGTTTCCTTGGTCGGCCGAAAAGTAGCGAATGAGTAGAGGCCCTCTGTTTGCGGTAGGCGTATATCCATACCGCTGACGCAGCATGTTCAGCGTGTCCTGGGTGCATGATATTTCGTGGTGGGTGCGGATCGTCCGGAAGAGGGTTGACGGCATGGCTTCCCTAAGAAGGTTGTGCAAGCGTCTGTCGAGGTCCTCGGTGAAGTAGCGGGAGCTGCGACCATTCTGGACGACGTCGCTTGCGTGGGGGTGGGCATCTGTTATCGCGAAGAGAAATTCGTCTTCCCAAGCGCTGTAGGCGGACGGGTCTTTGTTCAGATCAGGCCACTTGATATTCTTGGTGGGAGACTCGCGTAGTGATCTGTAAAGGTCGTACTCGGGTCGCGAGGCTGCGCCTGTAGGTGCCCCCAAAGTTGCGTTGGGTTGAGTTTCCATTTGGTGGATGTTTTGCACCACAAAATTCGTAGCCCGTCGAACCCAGTTTGTCGTGATAGACGTAGGTTCGTCCTTCCATCCAAGCCACTCGGCTCTGTCGTGTATAGCTCTGTTGATCTTCTCTTTAACGACATCGATGTCGTTCGTCTTCTTGAACCACAGGTGCGCTTCGGCGCAAAGCATCATGAGTTCCTCGTTGTCGGTGCCAATCGGTGGCGGATCGCGACCGGTTGGTGTCCAGTAATCGCGCTTGTTCACCATTGTGGTGTCGCTGACCGAGAGATCGGTGTTAGCGTTGGCGCCCATGGTTGTGGGTGTAGTTTTGGCCAGCTCAGGGATGAGCAGATAAGGATGTAACTCTGTCGGCCTCGCTACTACCACAGAATGTGAGCACTGAACGTCGTATTGGACTAAGAAGCTTCTGCGACTGACTCGTCCAGAAGACTGGTGCGAGCTCGGAAGGAATGAAAGCTGACTCACGTGACTCAGGGTCCGCGCGGTCCTAGGACGGATGTCAACACAATCAGCACATCCCCAATCGCGTCTTGGATAAACGGGTACAGGTCGGCCCGGAGCGGGCTGGCGGTGGAGAGGACAGTGTGGACTTTCAGGTTGGGATAAACTTTGCGCGGAACGTACCCGCTCCCAGCAAGGAAGGAGAGGTACGCTGCCGACGTACCAAACACAGTTACGCCCCATCGGTTGACCAAGTCCCATAGCACCCCCACCGGCGACAACGGTGCCCCATTGTACAGCACCACCGTGGCCCCCGAAAGAAGTGCGCTGATGCTCCAGTTCCACATCATCCAACCCACCGAGGTGTAGTAGAAAAATACATCGTCCTCATTCAGGTCGCCCTGGATCAAGTGTTCCTTGGCAGCTTGCAACAGCATCCCTCCACTCCGGTGCACGATCGCCTTGGGCACCCCGGTCGTCCCACTCGAAAACAATATCCACAAAGGAAAGTTGAACTCGACAGGCGTAAATTGGATCGGGTGGTGCTGGTCAAACGAACTCGAGCTCAGAAGCGCGTCCCACCCCGCATACTGCACCCCGTCCCGCCCATCCCGCTCTTGGACCAACGTAGTAAGCGGCACCGAACTGCGACATCTTCCATCAGCACCACCGTTTGCAATTTGTCTTGGGGCGAACAGCACAGGCCGGGCGGAACGTCCTCGAGGCCGTGGCCTTGCTGGGCCTCCTGCACAGGCGGGAGCGCCACCAGGCGGCTGACCACATCGTCCACCTTGGCCAGGTGGTCATGAACCTTGCCTGCGTACGGCGCCGACGTGACGGCAAACAAGACCTTGGACGAACGGTGGCCAAACGGTCGAGTACGCGTCGGGCGCCAAATCAGCAGCGGCCGACACCCAAATCGCACCCAGCGCCGAGGCGGCAAGAAAGGCAATCAAGTTACTTGCAATGTTGATGGCATAACTTGCTACTCGGTCGCCCGGTCGGACGCCCATTGCGTCCAGTGCGTCCTTCACTTTGCCCACTTGCTCCCACAACTCGGCACGGGTAAAGCACTGGTCACCTTGTCGCCCAGCACGGCCCTCGCTCGCAGATACCAGCGCCAACTTGTCCCGCCCCGCCTGCCCGGGCGAGCAGTACCGCAGCAATTCTCAGCAAAGTTCAGCTCGCTTCCGCTGAACCAGCGTGGCGGGGGAAGAGCGGTGGACGCGGATCGATCGGGTCAGTCATGCCCTCCCCAGGCTGGACCAGGCCACGCGCAGCTCCCGCCACAGCACTGTCCCAGCGCCGCGACGACAAAATGCCCACATGGTCCCATACACATTCCCAGAACAGAGCTGGCTGCGCCACGGACCAGCGCCACAACTCGTCGTACGACGAAAGATGGATGCCATGGTGCTGCTGGATGTAGTGGAGTAGACGCCCGGTGCCGTTTGGGCCAGCGGCTTGGGGTCCACACCAGCGCACCTTGCTCGGCGCGCGCGGCTCCTGTTGCGCGGGGGGCGTTGCTCGTGCTCATGCTTATGCTTGTGGTGCCGGCGGAGATGCCAGTGGGGACGGAGGGGGGAGGCGAGGGAAAGCAGGGAGAAGCGCGGGGAAGTAGAGGGGATGTATTTCGGGAGGAGACGGCAAGGAGGACCCGGCAGCCGGAGTGCGGCTGGGCCGGTGGGGGGCTGAGTACTGGGGTAACTGGTAACGGTAATCGAATCAGTCGCTGGTTGGGGGCTGGGGCGCACGCATCGACAGTGTCTTGGGATCGGTGCAACCGAGGGGACTGAGTATTGGGGGCTGGGCTGCTGCGGGGCTCCGCGCACCTCCTCGGCTATGGACGGTGGCTGGCTGGGGTATACTTCTACGGTCGGGATGCTTTCCGCCCATCCCCACTCACGTATTCAGCTTGAGTCATCTCCGTCGCTTCGCCCCGGCGACTATCCATTGCATGTTACACTGTAGATCCAATGTCCCAGAGGCGGTCGTATACAGATAGCCGGGGGTGCGCGATCGGCCAGCACTCACCCCAAGAAACCACGCACAGTCGTGCCAACAGAAGCCACGTCGAGACTGGAAACCCACGGTCAGCATACGAGCATGCCAGAGCAACAAGACAGGTGCCGTTTCAACTCGTAAGGGATGGCCACTGGAGAGAAAGAGGTACATACAGAAACTATCGTGGCCATAGGGGGGTCCAGCTCGTAATAGCTCACCCTGTCGTTGCCAATCATGCGGAGACATTCGGCCAGTTCACGTTGCTGGCCAACGGGGAAGAGCACGTCGGACTGGACGCCAATGACAAGCGTTGGCGTGGCGCGCAAGTTGGCCAGGCCGCGGGCCAAGGCCGGACATACGCATGCGCAGCAGGGAGGTGAGGGTTGAGATGTGTTGACGACGGTGGCGCGAGGGGGAGGAGGAAGACAGAGCAAAGTCCTGCTCTTGCTCTTCTTCCCCGTTTCCTCCTGCGCTTGCCGTTGCATCTCTGCTACCGCTTGCTCCGATGGCATGCCCTCTTCGATTTTGCGCCGCATCTCTTTTCGTCGATCGAGGTCGCGCAGCGCATAATCGCTCATGTCAAACAAGTCCATTGCCTTGCTCACATAGATCAGCGAGTTGGCATCGTACTTTAAGCAAAACGATTCTCCCTGGTGGTCGAGGTAGGTCTCAATCAAGAAATCAGGGCACAACGCGGTCCGATTCAAACGGTGCCTCCTGCTCGGCCAAGCGCGCCGCATCGTCGCTGGCGTGGTCGAGTGGGTAGGCAAAGGGGCGGGTGCGGCCACGTCCCTTTGGGTAGCTGCTCTTCGACGACGCCGTCCAAATCGCTGCTCCCACTCTGGCCCACTGCGGTAAGTAATCGTCGCGATTTGCCGCGCCAACTTCATCCCCGTGTGCGGGGGGATCTGACCCGGACCATAGTAAAAGCCGGTTGCCAATTGGGATCGGCCATAAGCACACTTCGTTGCGCGTACCGAAGCGCCACGCTCGCCGGTCCCGAACGCGCACAACCACTAATACTCACCACTCGTTCTACCCGCTCAGGAAACAAGTGGGCCGCCGCAATACTCTGCATCCCACCCATGCTGCTGCCCACACTGGCGTACACCTGCTTGATGCCCAACGAGTCGAGGAGGAGAAATTGGGCTCGCACCATATCGAACAGACTGAGGATGGGGAAGCGCGTGCCCCAGGCACCGGATTCAGTTGAGCCAGCTGGCGCAGGGTAGGGCGAAGAGGGTCCGGTACTTCCATAGCATCCACCTAGGACGTTAGTACAAATGACAAAGTACTTGGTCGTGTCCACCGCCTTGCCTGGGCCTAAAAAATCCTCCCACCAGCCCCGCGAAGGATTGGCCTCGGACGAAGCGGCATGCGAACTGGCACTTAAGCCTGTATGCAGAAGCACCACATTGTCTCGCGCCTCATTCAGCTGCCCCCACGTCTCGTACGCAAGTTGGAACTGCGGCAGAACGCCGCCATAGTCCAGTCGATACGGCTGGGTATGGAGGTAAGTCTGGTACCCCGAATGGTTGGACGTGTAGCTGGGTTCCTTGTTGGGCGTCTGGGTCGTCGCATTGTCTCCTAGAATCGGGTCGCTGTCCCCCGGACCAACACGCGCAGGCAAACAGTGCAGACCTTGGGAACGCAGCCGCGCTTCCCGTTCGGCATTGGCGTTCACACAGGGGAACGACGGCGAGGAAGTACCCACCGAACAGACGCCCAGAGGCGAGGAGACCGCAGGTGTAAAGCCTACCTTGCTCTGCGGGCTGTGCCGTGGGGAGTGGTGGCCGCCAATGTGGCTGTCATGGGGGTGTACTGGGCGAGCTGGGGGGACCCACAGAGGCGAGTCGCGCTGGAGCAGCGAGAGGGCACACCTGGCTCGCAGCGGAAGCGGACCGCGCGTGCCAAGGGAAGGGACATGGTGCAAGTGGTAGAGGCGGGGGTGGTGGGCGCGCAAGATAGGGGACAGGATGGCTAGCTCTCCATGCCTCCAGCACTCTGAACCTGCCCATCTCGACGGCCATCGGGTCCGGAGAGGCGAGGAGGGGTGGCCGGTGGCTGTCGGATGGCGTGCTAGCGAGCAGCGGACTTAACATGCAGCAGGAAGTACTCAAAATATCCTTTCGGCCGAGGCTACCATGATGCAAACATGCATCACATGATCACAGGCTATCGCATATCACACCGGCAATCACTCAGCTCACCGGTCTCGGGGTACTCAATCGGGTACTTTACAGCAAATTTTCCACTGCAAACCTTTTGTGGATGGAAGAGGTTATGATGCTGCGTACTAGCCTAGATATCTATGGTGGCCTCAGCCGCTTCCAACAGCGCGCCTGGCTTAGCTTAACCCACTCTACGACGCCAAGCCCATCACCCTGGGCGGGATTTGCCTCCTGTCCCCAATCCTCGCTCCTTCTTTGGGGCTCGCGGCATGGCGAAGTAGTACAGCCCACACGCTACTGTCGCTTGGCCCCCATGTTGTGGCTTGCCCGTCTCTATTGTCAAACAGATTGCTTTGGTGGACTAGCGAGGGGTCATGTCGGTTATGTACTCTAAATGGTCGGTTGATTGCTCTCGCCCTTCTGCAACAGGAGACTTACCAGAGGAGACGTACACGGTTGGTCACTACTTAGAGGGCCTGATTGGTCAAACAGCTGGTGGTACTCGGCGCTGGGCAAAGCCCAATGCATGGAACCCACCCTCCCTCAGCGTCTGCTGTCGCGCAGGCGAGATGGGCTTGGTCAGGCCGCCCTCGTCCCAAGCGCGCCACGAGCCCGCCCACTGGCTCAACCGTAGTTCCACCTTCTCGACCGACTCGACTAGCCCCAGTTGCACCGCCAGACGCACCAGTCCTTCCACCACCAGCGCCAGTAGATTCACCAGTGCGTAGAAGCACATAGGGATCACCCCCATCACCACGTTCCCCACCCACCGCGCCGACCAATCGACGATGCCAGCTCCGTGTTGGCTACCTTGCTGCCCCTTCCCACTCGTACGGCCCGTAAGACGGTAGAGCGTAGGAAACGTGGCAGCGAGACAAAACACCCCCCTCGTATACAGTCCAAATCGCCGGAGTAGCTCCGCTACACTCGGTACCGCCCCCATATCGTTGGCCAATGTCACCGAGTAGGCCGAATGGTCCACCCCGTGGGTGATCCGCGCTTGCGCATCCGGCACAATCAACTCGTACTGCCCAGCCCCACCCTTGCAGGCGGTCCCACCCTTGCGCCGACAGCTGCCCACGCACAATCAGGTCCAAAGCTGTGCCTGCAGTTCCGCTAGCGGCGGGATCGCGCCCACCCGGGCCGGACAAAGCCGATAAAGGCCACCGTGGATCGGTGGCTAAACAAATCCCTCACAAATCCTTGGCATCGATAGGATTGGTCGGCACAGCGTAGCTGGCGCTCAAAAAGTCAAACTGGTGCTGGTATCCCGTCGCATACAACACCACCTCGGGTCGAAACGCAGTATAATGCTCCCGCATAAACGTGGCCTCTTCCCGTCCCGTGTCACGCCAGACCACCGAACCATCGGCGCTGATACGCGCAGGGAAAGAAGAAAGTGCGACCGCCGGCTCACTCGCCGCGTACGAAGGTGGGTCGAGATAGCTGGCAATGCTCTCCATCAGCTTGCTCCTGTGCTTCCATCCGCGATTGATGTAGGGCATCGCTCGGGCCGACTTGTTGAGAAGGTGTACGCCCGCCCGAGCCGCTCGGGGGGGGCGAGCCGACCCATTGGTTGCACCCGGCTTGGGTGCCCGTCAAAAACCAGAGCACAAACCGGATCATAAAGTCGCTCAAAACCAACGCAACCGACTTGCCCGCAAAACCGGTGCACCAACACCGCTTCAAACAGCGCTGTGATCAGCGTATCAATCGGCAACGCACCATCAAACGTTACCCCCAGCACGCGAAAATCTTGTAGTACCGCAGGAAAAGAGAGGAAACCTCCTCGGGTACAGAGGACAATCTCCTTGGCCGGGCCTTAACAGCCGCATACGCCAGGTCCATCCCCGTCTCCCCTGTACCCAGGATCATCACCCGCTTTCCTTGGAGCACCTTGCCGTCCTTGTACGCGCTCGAGTGAATCGCCACAATGTCCGTTTGGGCAGGGCTCAGGGTCTGCTCCACCCATACCCGCGAATGCGCAAGTTCCGCCCCGCATCGTCCAGGAGCACAGGCGCGTCTTTCACCTCGCACCCAGCGGCACGGGCAGCCCCGGAATGGATGGGACAGAGGGCGTCACGTGCAATCCCGAGCAGATGGCAAGGGGGTAAACTCTTCTGTCCGTTCTTCGCCCGTGTGGGTATCCCGCGAGGTAAGCCGGTGAAGGTGTCCACCCTGTATCGGAACTTTGTCCACGCTGACCACACGGGTGTGGGTCCGGACATCGCTCTTGTCACGAAGGTGAAAGTGCTCGACATACGCTTCGAGGTACGCCACATACTCTTCCATCGTCATATGGTCCGGACTGTGCCGCTCCCACTCCCCGGGCTGGGAGGAGGATGGGGCTGATGGCCAGACGAACGCCAATGCCGAAAGTCAGAGAAACAGGTAAGAAAGCTGCTGGACACGAGGGTCCCATTTTCGTACTGCCGGTAGCGGAACGTTCCTCCCAACTCGTCCTCTGCCTCAAACAGAACGGCTTCCACGCGGGCGAAGGCACGTTGGCCAGAGGCTTGCTGGGGCCTTCGAGTAGCGTCTTAAGCGCGACGATGCCAGCAGGGCCGCCGCCGATCACGGCCACCTTGATCGTCTTCGGCACAGGGGGCGGAGTGAGCGAGGGAGGCATGGACGTGGTGGGGTTAGGGCGCGTCGGGGACTAGCTGCTGTGGTGACCGTCAGCTGAGGGGCAGATCGGTGGGTTGTGGCAGCGATGACCGATCGATCATATGATGATCAAGCACCCGCTTATCGAGCCAGGACAAAGGCACTTGGAAATACTCGAGATAATCGTGTGACATTAACGTGGGTTCGTGGTGTAGTGGTATCATGCCTCTTTAGGGTTTCTTGATTAGACTCGTAGAGGTGGTCCTCGGTTCGATCCCGGGCGGACCCCCTTTTTTTGGCAGTTCCCGCCCCAGGCCCTGCCTTTCATTCCCACCGCTTCCAACTCAGCATGCCCGCTTCGTCGACCACATGGCCCGCCGCCCATCTTCCTTGCTCTTGGCATCTCCCACAACGATCGAAGCCCACAACCTAATTCTGGTCCATGTGGTATGACCTTCCCCCCATCTCCAACAGAACTCCTTCCCTCTCATCCGCAGCGTCCCCCGCTGTGCCGGACGAGTGGGAACGATGCAACTCGATCCACTCGCTGAGGCACCAGGCCTCAGGCGCCAACTGACCTTCACTGTGCCCCGCAGGGTGTGCACCTCCTGCCCTTGGCGTGTAACCTCAATACGAGGCTTGAGGAGATCGATGAGATCTGAGAGTGGGTTAGACCACAACGCGCTACACATGCCCTCACCTCCTGGTTTCTACAGCGCCTCTCCACGCCCGATCGCGCATTAGCATGGTATGCCGCAGAGTATGGCAGCGTAATTGGCTGGTTGGTTGGATGGGTAGGCCAGTCCATAGTTGGAAGCTGTCAGCACTCAGCTATGTCAAGGTAGGGTAGTAACGCGGAACGTTGCAACAGGGTCGCATGGCATGTCCACCATCCACACGGGGTCGTATCTCCGCCCGGGCGACACATCCGCCACAAGGCAAGGAGAAAAGGGTACATGGTACAAACAAAAGAGCTTCGGGCTGAAAGGAAGGCGGAAAAAGGGGGTAAGCACAGCCTTGGGGCGCATGCCCAACAGGGACCAAAGGACAGGCGGGACATCTGTCAGATCCTGGTTAGCCCACCTTAACCAAACAAACAAGCGAGACCAGAGACGGTGAACAGGGAACGAGGACAAGTAACAAGAGGGAGAAGGAGAACAGGAGGGGTAAGTGGGAGGTGGGACATACCAAACTGGGATTGATGCGTCGTCCACCGCTTCGCCAAACACATTCTCCCCACTGTACGAGACGTAGAGAAAGCCATCCTCGTCGCGGTGCTCGTCGTAGATGGCGCTCATCAGGGCGGCTGTGGCAGGCAAGACGTCGTCGACAAAGATGAAAATGGCCTTCTCGGGCGCAAGGCGAATGCGCTTGCGGATGACATAGACAAACTGCCCCACGGTCAGGTCGCTAGGGACCAAGTACTTTTTCTTGTCAATCGTCGGGATGTCGGTCTTGTCTGCCTTTTCGCAGATGACGGGGATGCGGTGGGGTACTTGGCGCGGATGCGCTGCGCCTCGGCCTGGCGCTTCTCGAAGTGTGCTCCTCCTTAAACTTGATCGCATGGGGAAGAGGGGCGCGGGAGGCAGGTGGTGGGGGGGGGTGGGGTTAGCTCGACAGGGGGCGGCGGGCGGAGGCGAGAGGCGATGATAAGCGCCCAGCGCAGAGCAGCCAACCCTACTGCTGCCCGCCTTGGGGCGCGGGGCAGGGGGGCTGTGATGCCCACGGGCATTGATGCATGATTGAACGTTCAACATCAGCGTTCAAGTTCCCATCAGGCATGATGCATGGTGTATGATGCATGAGCACGTGGCCCAGCGCACCTGCGTTTCAACTTTCACCCGTGGGTTCACCGCACGCACGTGACGCACGTGATGCAATGGTAACGCGCGCTGAATATTGAATTGATTGCTGAGCTCAGCACTGCGCTGGTGACGTCATTTGGCCGCCGGCCCTCATTAAACACGTAATTCCGGCGCTGCGTTCCGAGAAGGGCGGGGAGATTCCCAACACCAAGACACCCAGCCCAGCCAGCAGGCGATGGATCGGCCGCTGTTGCGTCCCGCCTGCCGTCCTTTGCCTCCGCGGCCCCCTCCCTCCTCATGGCATCTGCCCCCTCCACCTCCGCCTCCGCCTCCGCCCCCCTCTCCCCGCCCACCGTCTCTGCGGCCTCGGCCTCGACACGCGCCAAGCTCGCTACCGGCGCCCTCTCGGGCCTCGTGGCCTGCGTCACGCTCCAGCCCGCCGACTTGCTCAAGACGCGCTTGCAAGAAGATGCCCGCCGCGCCGTGCGCTCCTCCGCGGGCCCCCCACGCCTCGAGGGACGCACCGCGCGCATTGTGCGCGTGACAGGGGAGATTGTACGTACCGACGGACTGCGTGGGCTGTGGCGGGACAGCACCGACGATCGTGCGCAACGTGCCTGGCGTCGCGCTCTACCTCACCTCGGTGGCCGAGGTGCGACGCGCGATCGGTCATGGTCACCTCCCGCTGCTTTCCTTTCTCAAGCGCCCGGGAGGGGGGTTGACGACACAGGGTGACTTGCTCACGGGGGGGGCGATGCGGGTAGCAGTGGGCTTTGTCTTGGCCCCCTTCACAGTGGCCAAGACGCGAATGGAAAGCGCCCACTTTGGTGGCCACAATTCAGCCTACCGTACCGTCTGGGGATCCCTCCGTGCCATCTACACCACCCAAGGAATCCGTGGGCTGTGGCAAGGGTTTGGCGCGACGGCAGTGCGTGACGCACCCTATGCTGGACTCTACCTCGCCCTGTACCAACATACCAAACGTCTTCTTGCCTCGGCCGCGTCCCATGCCCAACACAGTCATTCCGGTCTCGCTGCCGTATCACACCAAGCTCTCGCTTGGCAGTCGGCCTCGGCCGGCGTCGTAGCAGGCACCTTAGCCACCATCCTCACTCACCCCTTTGACGTGCTCAAAACCCGCGCCCAGACGTACCGTCCCCCTGGGCCCTCGGGCGCGGGGCAGCTGGCTCGGTGCCCCAATACCGAGCACCGGGCATGGTACAAACAGCTCGCGCTATGCTCGCATCGGAACCAGGCGCCTTCCTTGATGGCATTGGATTGCGCTGCGCACGCAAGGCCGCTTCCTCCCCATTGCTTGGTGCCTCTTTGAAGTAGGCTTCCGCCTGGGCCGTCCGCACTGCCACCTCAGCCTCGGCAGCTCGGACACCGGAACAGTCCAAGGCGCCTAACGTCTAAGGCCTAACACCTACCACCTAACATCTAACGCCTAACCACCTCCCTACCTCCTCCCCAACCCTCTCAGCTGCAACGTCCGTTTCCATTCTCTCCTCTGCTCGAGCACTCTTGTCCTCAAATCAAACTGTGTAGGCAATGCCTTGCCGATTCCCTTGCCATGATGCCGGGTGACCATCAGCACGCACTCACTCTCTCTCCCACATTCTACTACCCCCTCTTAGCTCTGATCACGCTCCATCCAATGCACCACTTGACGCTATCGCAGCCATAGAGTCTGTGAGCTTTTGTCCCGCGCGCGCGGCACGTTCAGTTCACATGTTATCTGTCCTGCAAAATGCTCCTTAGAATGAGACGCTGCCGTCATGAACCATATATTGGGAACCTGACAAGCCACTTGGCCAAAACACAGCGAACAAAGAGACTTGGAGAGAGAGAACAGGTAGAAAAAAGAAGAGACCCCAACACGGAAAAAAAGAGTCGAGAGTGTATCTTCGTGGACATCCCAAAGCACTAACACCGCTCACGACAATCTCGTGTAATATAGTCGTATCCCATAAGTCCTTTCCGTGGTAGCCAAAAAGAAACCGTTGTGTGGCCAGAATTGCCATCTTGACTACCGTCAGCGAATTTGTAACCAAATCAGAACCAAAACCCCCCTGTTGTCTACCCCGATCCCCATCAGATCCCAAGCAGGAGGAGCGCCGGTGGTGGGAACGATGAAGATTGGCTTTGAGGGGGTGGTCCATGTCCATGTCCATGCGCTTCTTTGCATTGGGTGTAATGGTGCTATTTTCATCAACGATCATGACGTGCGAGCCAATGGTGGGCACCCCATTGACCACCACAAACCCAATGCAGGACCGGGAGGGAATATGTTGTTTTCGTCCGCCTCCAGTGGTTTTACGTCCAGTCGTCTTCCTCTGTTCGAGGAAGGAGAGTGAAAGAGCGTTGGCCCTGTTCATCCCATGGGTCGAGAACCCTGTCCGAATCAGCTTGACTTCAGCATTCATGCCTGGTTAGGCCGAATCAAATGCCAAGGTGAATCCCCGTCCAGTAAGCCGTAGCTAAACCGTTTGGGGCAGCGTCCCTTCAAACGTAGGTCGTTCCTGATTATACCAGGATGGGTACCAGCGCTCAACCGAACGAACCGTGCCCAGTGCACGTCCGATTGGTCCGCATTCGGGTTGGATCCAGCCACGAGCACCGAACCATCGGCCACAGCGTAGCTGAGGAATGGTACATTCTTCCCGTCGTCAAACGCCCTGCTGGCGTAAACCGCTCGCCCAGGGGAGCAGAGGGATCGTATACATGCACCTCCAGCTCTGGGTCATCACCATAGCTTTGTCCCACAGGCTGGACCGTCCCCATGCCATAGTAGATCCGTTCAGCCCATACGCCCCCATGCCAATCACCCATAGTTCACCCGCCAAAGAAACGAGCAGGAGGCAGGCACTCTTTATGTAATGATGAAGCAAGAAACGGAAAGAAAACGTACCTTGCCAATTGAGTTTGGGATCAGTATTGTACCCCGCGGTACCTTTGGTAACGCCATTGCCAAACCAGATCTTGCCGTCCGGGAGGAGGATGAATTGGCCCATGCTGCGCGGGCTAGGAAGCGGGTCGGTTCGTTCCCACTGCGGCGCGCGGGTTAGGGGAGAAATTTGCTCGCACACTGTACTTGCTGAAGTGGTAGTGATGGAGGTGTTGACCCCACTTTCGTTCCCCCACTCACTCTCCGACGCCAGCTCCATCCCTCCACAGAACAACAACCGTCTCCTGGTAGAAATTTTCGGGCGTGAGGGGAAGGAGTACCATCGCCCCTGAGGCAGGGTAGACCCGAGGCACACTCGCACGGGGAAGTGGGTACTCTCTCTGGGATATTAGGCTGAATACAACAGCTTCGTATCCCGCCTGGATCAAAAGCATACCATTGGACAAGAGCGTTGTGAGCGGGTAGAGCGATAGGGGCACGGTCCGATTCAGCAGATCCATGTATTGTGCCTTGCCCCCATTACGGGGCGGGAAAATTCGTACGTTGGCTCGTTGGAGGTCGAGAAGGAACGTAGCCTCCGCTGTTGAGATCACATGAATGGATTTGTTTGGGCAGTCTCATTTTCCTTCCTCTCCTCTCCCCCTCTCTCGTCGTCACCGTTGCATTGGGGTCTCCTCAACCACTCACTCGCGCATCCCACCCAATATAATCACCGATCCGTCCCCCAGCGTCTCGACCGAGGGGTACCACCGTTCCTTGTCCAACCCCGTACTATTCTGTTCCATTCGGGCACCCTGTCACCAGACCCATCCTGACCGTTGGGATGGAGAAAGCGAATGGCATGACCACCGTTGTAGTCATCATAGGGCGCAGTACCCTCGGGTACGGCATCTCCGTGGTACCCTACCGCCTTGTTCCCGCCCGTAACGATCCAGCGGCCGTCGCCCATCGCGGCCCCGCCCGCACAAAAGGGATTGGCACGAACGGCCATGGTGGTATAGTTGTTGTGACTGTGTTGTACTGGTGGCCCAGGCGGGATGGCCATCGATTTGGGCAGGGTTGTTTTCGGCCTTGTCCAGCATGTAGACCTTGTCGTCGGCGCCTGCAAGGATGGAAACTGGAGAGTTGCATTCGTCAGGCATCCGTAGTACTATATAGTGAAGAGCTTGAACAAAAGAGGGCCGTGCACAGCCGAGCGGCGGGTCGGGACATGAGATTCTCCTCGTAGTATGATGGCAAAATTTGGGCCCCCAATTGGAGTAGAGACTAGTAGCGAGCCAGCAGGGAAACACGTACCTAGAAACATCATCTGGGCAGAGATGCCGGCGTTGGGTTGACGACGGTCATGTGCTGGGCATGGACATGGGCGGGGGAGGCAAGGAGGGTGGCCGCGAGGAGCGGGGCGAGGGAGAGGAGGGTTGTATGCGGCAGCATTATACTTGCTCTGACACGGGGTGCGAGAGAGAAAGTTGGGGGATGCAGATGGTGGTGGAGCAAAGGAGCAAAGAACAGCAGCCGAGGGGGAGGTGGTCGGGGGGGAAGCAAAGGTACGAGGCCTGAATGCGCGAAGGCATGTATGGTCAGTGTGGCATATATAATGCAGTGTACACTGTGCCCTCGATCAGACAGCCCCCGTGCCAGCTGTGGTGTACGTTTGCACAGTAGGCCCTGCTGGCGCGCAGCTGCTGCAAGGGCGAGTGGCGTGGACAAACAAGGGGGGGGAAGCCTATCGAGTGTGTGTGCAGCGCTTTGTTCGGATGCTGTCTCGCGCCAATTAACCACCCATTGCGAGTAACCCACATGGCGCTAACCCTTGCCGTGTGCCCCTCCGCACCAGCGCCACCACCTGGCACGTGACTCGCTAGGCCCCAGCTGGCTCCCTCGGACGCATTTGTATTTTTCGCGGGGCGGCCCCATCAGGAGTCGTTAGCTCCAGTAACAAGCGGATGCACTTGCCCTACCACCTGCTCGCGCTCTGGCCTCTCCCCAATGCACGCTACTTACCCGCTTCGCCTGTCTATTCCGCAGTACACGCTTTCAACCCCATCCCAGTCATCACGAGCGTCACCCGTCCCACCCACTCTCTCCCAACGAAGAGAAGTGCAAACGCGGGCCTGGCATGCCGGGCAAATACGACGAAATATAGATTTTGGGCTCTGGCAGGTGCATGTGCACACGTTCAACGTTCAACGGTCCGGGATGATAGGGGAAAGAGTAGGCAAGGCGGTTGGAGCAGCCCCCGATCAGGCTCACGCTTACTTCCAATCCTTGGCGATCTTGAACGACCAAGTAAAGTCCGTGTAGACATTGCCGTCATCGTCAATGATCCTGCTGCGGACAACGTTGGTGCCCGAACGGGCAAGCATACCGGAAGGTGCCTCCTCGGTGATGAAGCGCTTGGTATACGGTTCGGCGCGCGGACCATACGACCCATCATTTCCTCCAACTTGTCCACCGTCACACCCGCCCGCTTGACCACGTGCAAATACTTCAGTCCCGATAGCACCGTCGCCCCCCGGAGAAGGTGATGGCAATGTTGTACTCGACGCCTTCCTTGATGATCAGCGGGTTCTTGCGCAGCGCCTCCAACGCCTCGGGAGAGCCATCGAGCCGGATCTGCACGCTCCCACCCGGGGCGGTGGCAGACTCAAACGCCAGCGTGTGGACAGTGAGCTTGGGGCCTCCCACCGCCTTGGCATCGCCAGTAATGCCCAGCGAAGCTTTCCACTTGTTCAGCGACTCGTCGTTGGCGTCCAGCTGGGTGTACTCGTCCAGCGTCTTCTTCTCCCGAGCTTGAAGCCGGCGGTCTGGGAAGGCTGGAGCTCCTCGTCACGGATGTGGTCGCCCATGGTACGGGGTGAGGGTGGTGGGGAGGCAGCGGCAGGGGCAGAAGCGCAGGCAGAGGGGCACGGGCGATGGTGGAGAGAAGGCAGCGTGGGCGAGCGCAAGGGCTTGGACGGGGTGGTGTCGGTTGGCTGCGCTGCTGCGGCTGCGGGCAGGCCTTGGGTGCCGGTGAAGCTTGACGGTTGACGCGTGAGCCTGGCCTGGAGCGTGGTGGATGATCGACCCATCGCCGCGCGGCTGCTCGGGGGGCCATCTGCGCCACGCCTCGGCTGGCCACGTGTCGGGCGGTCCGTCTCATCTGCCTCGCGCACCGCGCCAGTGTGTCGGCCGGCCGCGCGCCCCCGCGCCGCTGACGTAACCTAGCGTGCACGGACGCGCTCTCGCCGGGCGGGCGACTTGGCTTACGCGAGCGGTCTCGGATCTTAGCCTCAGCCTGCTCGGCGGATCGGATCGGCTGATCGGCTGGGCGCTCGGCTGGGCGGCGAGTGGAATGATCGTCATCCGTCGGTCGAATGGCCCAGCGGAGGGTCTTTTAATCCTTCTGGTACCAAATGAGCAATCCTGGGCACCGCCACGCGCCACGGCCATGGCAGGGCAGGGTTAGGGTGGGGTAGGGCCGGTAGCCAGACGCCGCACTCGATCCTCAGCACGCCGCCCACGCCGCCCACCGCGCCCATCTGCTGCCACTACTGCATTCGCGCCCGAGCCACGAATGTGTCGACAGGTCAGCATCGTGCTCGGCGTCCTACCACCTCCACCTACCAAGCGCAGTCAAAAGCCTCTCTCTCTCTCTTCCCAGTTGCCTCCGCCAGATCTTCAACATGCCATGATGGGTAGCGCATAGGCAATAGATACCGTAGATGCCCCCCCCCCCTCCCCCCTTCCCATTCGGCATGAAAGTGAGTGGGAGAGAGAGCAAGAGGATGCTCCGCCTAGGCATGCATCTTTTCTTTTGTCGTTGCCACCGAGGCGAGGGGGACCGTTTTGTCGGTCGCCGGCACCAGCGCATCCAACGCCTCGACCGACCGCTCTGCCATCCTGTCCAGTGCCCGACACGCATCTGACACAGGAAGCATAGCAAGCAACGTGCGGGCTTGCTCCGCATGGCTGCGCGCCAACGTGGCCATGCGCGTCAATGCCGAGGTGGAGGCCAGTGCAGAGAAAAGCTAGGGCGGGCAAATGGTGTCAGTGGTACGGAACAAAAAAAACATGAAAAAACAGATACACCATCCACCAACACGATACCAAAGGGAATGACGTACCACTTGCACGTCATTTTCGTGGTTAGGTTGCGCTGCAGTGCCTCGCGTACTGTTGCCCCAGCCTCGTCTGCAGCAAAGAGAGCGGGGATGGAAGCGTACCCGCCCGGCCAGGGCGAGGCGGAAGGACTGGGCTAGTTCGGGCGTCAGCCTCGGTGGAGAAGCGCCAAACAGACGCGACCAGACCGACGTTGTCGCTCGAGGGCGACCAACAAACCGCCCCATCCTTTCTTGCACCCGTAACGCATCGTCCGTCAGTTGAACCGCGAGGCCTAAATGCGCCCCATACCGGTACGCAGCATCTCGCATCTCGCCTGCCTCCCCATCCGCCTCGGAGCTGCCAAACCCACCGAGCACCGTGGCAGCTCGTGCGGATTTGGCAAAGAGCGAGCCTGTTCGGAGATAGGCCTGGGCTAGGACGTTTTCTAAGCTCTCCTCCACCCAAGGATTGCAAGAAAAGGGTGCGGACGAAGACGTCCTGCCCAGCGAGGCCAAAATCGCAGGCACAGGCAACACAGTCGGAGTAAACCGGTCCCCCCGTTCTTCAACCAAAGCGGGCTCAGGCAGCACGCCTGGCGACGGCGACGAAGCCATCTGCCGCATGCCCCCCTCGCCCATATTCGCAATCACAGCCGCAATCAGCTCCACCACCTCGGGATCTCGTAGCGAAGCCAGTAGGACCGATGTCCGTCCCAATAGGAAATCCCCCCGAGAATCGCAACTTTATTGTAGATGCCCACATTGACCTCTTTCTCAGATTCGGGCGTGCTGCCCTCGGGGGGAGGCGGTAGGTCGGTAATGCGATTGTGCAGGACGGAGGCCACATGGATCATTTCCACAATTTGAGCCAGCCGTTGCTGCGAGGGCAAGATGGGCGCCCAGTCTGGCTCTTGCTCCTCCACACTCACTTGCGGAGGATAGACGTACGCCCCGCCATTCTCCATCGATCGCAATCGCTCACTCCACCCAGGCCCAACTCCATTCGTCGCGCGCGCCATCAAGAGTACCATCTGCGCACGCGCTTGCTGCAGCGTATGCCAGTGCCGTGGATTGGCAAGGAGAGAACGGCGTTGGGACCATAGCTGAGCAGTGGAGCTCCCGGACGAAGAGGGGGTGGGAGTCCCAGTCAAAAGTGCAGTAACGTGCCGACGCAAGGTGAAGAGTTCATTCGACAACATCTCCATCGGGTCGTGGATCGAGGGAAGGCCCGTGGCGGGGCGGGCAAAGGTGCAAGAGCGGGGGGCAGCACTGGTGGCCATGGTGCGGAAGGAGATGGGCCGCCGTGGAAGTGGACCTGTCGCCAGCGCAGCAACGCCGGGCGCCATGGCCCCTGGGCTGGCTCGCCTGATCCGCACCAGCATGATGGAGCAGACCAGCTGGTAAGGCGTGGATGTTTGCGTCTTCTTGGCCGGCCAAATGATTCGGACAAAGCGAATTACTCGGCAGGCTGGGCATTGCAATGTTGCAGTGCAAACGGAAATTTCATCTGCACTTCCATTGCAACATTCAAGATTTCACTGTTCCGTCTCTGCCTATCTAACCTCCTCCGCTTTCAATCGCTGCACTTCTCCTTCCGCCCCGTCCTCTTCCCTCTGTGTCACGGGCGGGCCCCGCCAGGGGGCTAGCCAAAGGCGGCAGCCACAAATGTGCACCCAGACGGAGGGGGAAGCGGCCAAGAGAGAGCGCCCGGACCGACGGAACCCGTTCTGCGGCGACGGCGGCTTCTGATCAATGGGGGTCAATTGCCCGTGGCCAAGGTGTGGCGACTACGAAACGGTGCCTGCTGGCTGCGGTTAACCATCAAGGGTAGACAATGGAACGATGGTGAAGATCTCCCCCGGACCGAAAGGGCTGTGGTTCCGCTGGCCCTTAAAGGTGTAGCCACGAAGGAGCACCCCGGCGGCGGAGCCAAGAGGCAGCGGCCACTCGTCCACCCGGCCTCCTCTACGCGATCCTCTGGGTGTCACATGCGGACCATGCTTCCCTGCTACTGCCTACCGGACGGTGTACTATTCCACGAGAGTTGGAGTCAAGGTTTCGTGGATGTTGGAACAGTAGACAGCGTTGCAGTGACGATGCAAAATAAGGGACATATGGAAAGGTGGACCAGGGGGGAAAGGGGCCAATGGAACGGTGGCCAGGGGGAAACGTCCACCCAGTACCGTCACCATCTCAGCACAAGGACAGGCTGGGGCAAAGCCCCATGACCAGGCCGTAGGCCCAGTGTGGCCTCCTACGGGGGTCGGTTTAAGCGCAGCTATTCTTTGTCCCATCAGCGCCATCAGCCTTAATCCATGTCAATGATATGGTTACAGTATAGAGATCTGACTTGGACTTGGGCGGGTTTTGTCACGCGGATGCATGGCCACTGCTCAACGAAGCGACACCATACATGGTTTAACCAACCATCGTCGATCATCAAACTTGGTTGGACTACTGACCGCGCTCTGCTGGGCATGGCCTTATATTGAACCGGGCCATCTCAGATCCAACCCAGCCGTAACCTTCCTCTTGCTGGCCATCTTTTCCTGCCAAGACAACGTCAAAAAGTGGAGCCACAGCCACAAGGATGTCACATGGTCACACGCGTATAATGGGCGTTGTCTGGCCAGTGGATTGACTTTTTCTTGGCGCGGGGCACCACACAGGGGATGTCATTAGCTCGCTTATACCAATGACAACCGCTCCACTCGTTCTGGCCTGCGATATTGGGGCGACACTGACAGAGGGTAGTGCTAAGGTCACTTGCACACCTCTCCCATGGATCGGTGACGCTCGCTGTGGTTCGGGTGATTCGCCCCTTGCGCGGGCTGCACCACCCCTTTGTCTGTTCCGACTTGTTTGCCTGGCTCTTGTCTTCTTCCCTTCAGCTTGCTTGAAGGACTTGTGGCTAACTAGTAGTGACTTCCCCGCCTTCTTGCGCGCCTTGAAGCTCATCTCTTGTGCTGCCCATAGCGTTCCCTTGCCGCACTCTAGCAGACACGGCCCGACAAATTATGTTGTTCCTGAAGTTTTTGAGGTCCAGTGATTGAGTGAAGCCTCGCCTGAGGCAACGGCCAAGGCGCCAAGGAATGCCAGATTAGCAACTCAGGCCGGAGAGCTAGGGTTATCTTGGCGCTCTGCAACAGTGTTATGTGAGGAGTGAGTCAGGGGACTCAGACTCAGTTGCTCAACTCAGTATACTCAGTCATACTCAGTAACCCAGTACTCAGTCTGTTGTTGTCCGTCTGACAGTCTGAGTCCTCAGACACAATGCAGCCGACAAGGTCCCCACGCGAATTTTTTTTACTCGCTCCCTCGTCTTCGTAATGCAGGTAGCATATTGCGATGGAAGACAAACAAAGATTTATAAAAACACCCCTCTTTCCCCCCCCTCTCTCCTTCCCACATCCCATCCGAGATCGATGAACCCCATCCTTCGTCGCTTTTCCATCCCCACCAGCCGCCGCCACGCTTCCCCTTGATGGCCAGCCCTTGCTCCTCTTTCCACCTCTATACTTGCCACGACTGCCGCGATGCCCGCCTCCTGCTCTGAACACGTTTCCAACTCCGTCCTCTCGCCCAAGGGCGACACCAAGATGTGTTAACCCTCCCTCCCTCCCCCGCTCGCTCCGGCTGGGCCCGCTGGCTCACCATCCAGCCCGAGGTGCAGACGGTCGCCGAGACGCTCTACCCGTCCCAATGGGCTCTGAACAAGAAGGCTCCCTTTTCAGCTACCGAGCAGGACAAGACATCGGAGCTGAAAGATGCCCCCTCAGCACACTCCCAATCCAACAAGGACAGGATGCGGCTCTCATGCAGAGAAAGACAAGTTCGCTGTCACGTTGGACAAGGTGGTGGCCGCGTCGGGAAGTGTGCCGATGTTTTTTGTGACGCAGAGCCTCCTTTGGGCGTGGGCCTTGCTGGCGATTGGCTTCCACAGCCAAGATTGGTGGCAGGTGGTGATTTCGGATGCACAAGCCATCTACTCCTATGCGCTCGATTCTGTCTTGATGCACCACCAACTCTCCGAACTCGAGGCATCGCGCGCCATGTACGGTCAGCTCACCTCGAGGAACGCCTCCAAGCTGCGCATGCTCAATACCGTTGCGCGCATGTACCCTTCCTTGCTTCCCTCGGCCTCCTCATCCGACCACAAAAGCACCACTTCGACCGACGTCGTGCCGGCCTGCGCCAAGTCTCGTCAGGGAAATGAAGCCGGTGGCTGTGAGTGGGAAAACCAGGCCACCCCGCGCTCAACACCTTCCTCTTCCCCCCGCCTAGCGTGGCCGACAACCAAATGGGTGAATTGCCCAAGGAAGGCAGACTGGTCAAGGGGATTCGCAAAGCGTCGTTGGTAATGGGCCACTTGGGTGCCGTGATGGTCTTTTGGCTGGCTTTGTGGTGTGGATCGCAATGGGCGGACCAACCAGTGGTCGGACACATGGCAGTTGTATTACAATGCTGCTTGCTCAGGTTACATGGTCCTTCTCTTTTCACTGTTGGCTGTAACGGGCGAGACGTACGCTGCTTACCGTCGCGCTTGCCTTGCCTCGATCACCAAGATGGACCGTGAGATCGAACTGGAACTGCGTACGTACCCTTTTCTCCCCCTTCCCTCTGTCTGCTGCTAGGTTTGCTCGTGCTGTGTTTTGTGTTCGAATGATGATGGGGCTAACTCTTTTGGATCTTCTGGCGTGTTTTGCGGTTCCGTTTCTACTGCAGGCTTGATGACGGGTGACCAGGCTCCCAACCCGGTCGTGAAACTGGCCTTGACGCCTTCGACGTGGCTGGAGAGCGCGATCGCCTGCTACGCGTATATCGTGGGCACCCTGGTGGGCATTGTTGTCCTGATCCTTGTGATTACCATTTGGATCGCCATTGGACCCGTGATGCACTTTGATGCCAACTGGTGGCTGATCATTGGCACCTACGCCGGTATCATTGGCTTGCACGATAGCTTTGTGCTCCGGCACATGCAGATGCGCTGTGGCCGTTGGGCGGATCGGTGGAGCCAAGAGGTGGTGGACATGGACGAGCAAATGCTTGGCTTGACGGATCCAGACCGTTGGGCCGAGGAGAAAAAACGACGCCCGTGCCGCATTGGACCCAACTCGGTTGGCTCAACGTTCCTTCCTCACCCGTTGGACTCACACCGTTTCCGATGTGCTGTTGGCCGTGTGTGCACACAAGTACGCTGTCGTGGCGGATATGGTGTTGATTCTGGGCTTGGTGGCTGCCGCCTCGGGCCTCAAGTGGTCCGTGACAGGCCAACTGATCTGCAACAACCCGCCTGGCGTCCTGGAATCGTTCTTGATGCAATCCTCATCACCGGTCTCAACGCCGCCGACGCAGAGGGTCAAGCGCAACTTATGCGCATGCGTGAAACGTCGTTGTGCGCTCCTCACTTTGGTACGCCAGTGGCGTGCTCAGGTGGGTGTAGTGGAGGGCTTAGGAGACAACGAGGAAAAACCGTCGACCTTGGGGACCACAATGTCGGGTTGGGACGGTGCCAAGCCCGCGGACGATGCGTCCTCGGAGGACAATGACGCAATCGCTGTCGTGCCCAACCTTCCGCGGCGTGCAGTACTTACCCCCGACCAACTTCACCAGGAGCGTAACGTTCTCTTTCTTTGGTCTTTCCCTTTCAAACGCCTGCTCTGTCACGGGTGGGCGTCAAGAAGCCTTGGGGAGCCTTCTCTCCCCTTCTCTCGGTGTCTCCTCCTATATCACTACTTGGATCATTCTCTCTCCCTCTGGCTCACTCGTGATCTCGACTCGGCTTACTGCTTCTCTTCTCTCTCTGTTTCGCTCTCCGTCTAAAAAACTTCAAAACTCTACATATGGTTCCGACTCGGTTTCTCGCCTCGTTCTCTCCCTCGTGCTTTTCGTGCTTGGTTCTCGCTTCCTGCCCTTAGACTCGTTTCCCCTTCCATGTTTCTCTCGTCCTCTCCTGGGCCCTCTCCCTTCTCGTCTTTTCTTCTATAAAACCTTTCTGATCTTGGATCTCAATTGTGATGGCCAAGATGCCCACCGTTTCTTTCCCCCCTTTCCACTTATTCTAGGCACATCCTAGAAGAACCACACTTTGATCAAGCTCACTGCCCTCCCCCTATACCCCCTTTCACGCGGACTTCCATAAGCCCCACCTTTCAACCACTGATGCCTGGTTCTGCGCAACGACTAGTAGCACTGATTAAAGCACTGCTACTCCCCACCCTCCATTGTCATGCCGCTGGTGTGCCTTGAACTTTGGATCTGAGAACCATCACGTACTTCAATTAGCACCATGACATGACCGCATCTACTGTCTCCCTATGCCGCACCCACATCCGACCACAGCTACCAAACGCACAAAACCATTGAATCATACTAGGATGGCCTCAGCGCGAGGGGTACCAACAGCGCGAGGGATGCAAAGAGGAGAGGGTGGGAGAGGAAAGAAGGGGTAGAAAGGAGGAAAGGAGAAAAATGAGAGAGGATGAGAGAGGAGAGGAGAGGGAGGAGAAACACAATCAAAACAAAACGAAACGAACGAAATGTGGGATACAGAAAGCAGCGCAAGACACTAAACTGTACGAACGACCAACGAGCGACAAAAAACCCATCCTCTGTTGTCTGTTGAGAGTTGTGGGCGGGCTTCGACGGGCTTCGACGGGCTTCGACGGCTTCAATCTCGCCCAGCCTCCTCCCTTCCTCCCCCAGAAAAAAGCGAACGGTAGTCTCCCCCACTCCAGAAAAAAATGTGCACCAGAGAGGGAAAAGAGTTGGGGAGAGAGAGATGAATACTACCCCACTCATGTTCTCACAGCACGATCGATATCTACAGAAGGGTGCACAGGCCATCAACAAAAGAGGGGGTGAGAGAAAGGTCTCATGGAATGGGTGCGATGAGGTGTAACAGGGTCAAACTTCAAGGTGAGGATGGAGGAGACACAGAACATGGGTGCATAGCAGAGCGATGAGAGCGGGAACGAGAGCGAGACCTGGAACAATGAACCGAGGACAATAGAACAGTAGCGGGACTGGGATCCGGGAGGAAGGGTGGGGGGGGGGGGGGGGGGTAGACGCGATGCAACAAGGCCTGAAAAGAGGCAGGAAATGCGATGATGAAAGGTGCACAGACGAGAGCGATAAGTGCACAAGAGAGACAGGATGCTGTACCGTAGCAAACCCCATCAATCAAAAGCATAGAGCGAGCGGGCATAGGGAAAGTTACTCAATGTTAGCTTGGCGCTGCAACCGCTGGGACAGAGCCGGATCCGTGTCTAGGCTCATTCGGTTGGAAGGGAGGGACGTGAGGCAGGGGCGACGAAACAAACCCTCCTCCGTCATGACCCATGAGGATCGGGCTCGGCAGGACGCTCGGTCCCACAGGGGGCACGTCCAAGGAAGTCACATTCCGCTCTGCTCCAATCGGCGCCAATGTGCCCTCCCCCGAGGAGCGCAGGGGCAACGGACGAGAGGGCTGGGCGCCGCGAGACCCGCCACACTCACCGAGTGCCTGCCCAACTGCGATCGACTAGGACCAGCACTTCCAACAGTAGGGTTTGTCGCGACCGAGTCCATCCACACCAACGACGACGACGAGGTGGGCCAAGGAAACCGGCCCGTGTTGTTGGCCAAGTGGGTGTCAGCCCAAGCAGCGGCAGTAGGCCGCGCCTCAAGTGCAGTCAAGGAGCCGGTCCGCTGAACGGTGTGGGAACGGGGGTGAAACGGGGCAGCATGAGCAGAGATGGTGGTCTTGTTGGAAGATTTCCAGTCATTGCCACTGGGAGGAGGCATGCGGTTCCCGCTGCCAGCCATTGCCTGTTGTCCAGAAGGGTTGATATTGGACGGCCACATATTACCACCGTGACCACGGTCGAGAAGGAAGAAGTCATTCATGGGAGTACTGGGGAGAGCGTCTGCGCTTGAGCGACGGCTTGAGCCCGGCGACGGAAGACCAATGTGGTCGAGCAAAGAGGGCTCGAATTGCAACGCAGAAGACGTGCTTGACATGGCTGGCGCCAGCGGATTCAGCGACCCCTTCGCAGAGTTAAATGGCTTCCACGGGTCGGGGTGTAGGGCAGTCAGGGATCCAGTGCGGTGTAGGGATTGGGTCGGCGGTTGCGGGCTCCAGGCAGGCATGCCGTGGCTGGCTTGGGTGGGGGTGCTCTTGGGGGCCATGTTTGCCCGTGAAGAAGGGTAACGGGGGGCATGAATAATGACTGTCCATGTGCTTGACCGAATTGGTCTGATCCAGTAGCTCTCGACGGGTGCACGCCCGTAGCAGGGGTACTAGTGTCCTCGCCCACAGGCCCGTAGCCATCACTTGCGGGGACATGTTCCAGTTCAGTGAGCCCGTGGGCACCATGCGACTAAGCGAGGGGCAGTGCCATTCTGGGCCAACATACACACGCACGACGGCGCTCTCTGTTGGTTGGGTGCTGAGACCAATTGGCCATCCAATTGCTGTGTGGCGTGCCTGGCATCGATGCTCCGAGCATAGGTAAAAGAAGCAACGCGATCATGCGACGGATTATCACCAGTGAAAGCCAGCGGCAGTCATATGGCCAAACTGGGATCCCAGCTGCCAAAGCATCAACTCATCAAACCGAGTGAGTAGAGGCCGTCAATGAATTGTTTCAGGTTGCTCGACAGGAGGACCATGGTCGTACAAGGGGTCAATGGTTTCTTCCCCGGGAATTAAGGACAGACTGGGGCAAGCCGGCCCTGGTGCAACGTTGGGATTCAAGCCAGCTGGCATCGACGAAGCAAAGAGATCATGCAGCCAGTTAGAATAGGTTGTGGCGTCCGACGATGAACGGGGACGATCGTGGGCCATCCGTTCACAGAGATAGGCATTCTCTCTGACATTATTGACCGGGTCCGACTCGCGACGGTAGCGAGAATTTTGCATGTGGCCCTCCTGGGGCCCAGGCAGGGGCGGGGTCTCCTTATCGGACGGTGCGACTGATGCGGGGCTGCGCTGGACAATGGCATACGACACATCCAGTGCGTACCAGCCCAGACATACTGGTTCAACTTCTTGATCACCTGGCGCGCCTCATCTGGCGTTGCCATATCGATAAATCCGCGACGACGGGCTTGGGCATCAAGCATTGCTAGAATCATGCAGTGGGTCACACGACCAAACTGAGAAACCAGCGCTTCGAGGTCCTCAGTGGCCACCTCGATGGGCAAGTTGAGCACATACAGGTTTGTGTCGTGCTGGCTGTCAAGATCATGTTGCAGGTGGCCGTCGAGGAAGAAGCAGTAGTGGCAGCTGGAGTATAGTTCGTCTTGGACCGGGAATCGAGAGCGTGGGCAGATGCAGGTGGGGACGTTGTGCGGCTTGCTCGCGTGGCCCGAAGATGAAGAGGAGGTAGAAGAGAGGGGGGCGGGGGGGTGCCAACAAGCTCGACCGACATGGGCTCGCCAAACATGACCAAGCCCGAGAGACGGCGGGTAGCAGCGAGGGCTTCGTCGGCTGTGGCGAATCCAATCTCGGCCACGGAGGAGGTGCGGGGGGAGCTGGGTCCTGGGGGGAGAGTGGATGAACTGGGAACGAGAAACCTGGCCGCACTGGCCAAAGAGGAGGCGGAGCTGCTTCTCGCATGCTGTGGGGGGGGGGAGGCAGAGGGAGACGGGTCAGCATGAGGAAGGCGCATGGGTTGGTCGAAGAGAGCAGGACTGACCACTAGAGCCGATATGGGATACGATAACGTGCGGGGGGGGGGCAGGGGGCGGGGTGTGTGGCGATGGAGGTGGCGGTGGCGGTGGCGGGGGCAGTGGGACGGGCAGCGGTGGAGGCGAGGGGCGGCGGTCGCTGCAGAGGAGCGGGGGGCGGGCATGGCGGGCGTGCTTGGGGGGGGGTGGCGGGAGGGAGAGAAGAGAGGAGAAGAGAGGAGAAGAGAGGACGAGGCATATACACAGGAGATAGAGGGATGTGGATGGATGGATGCGGGCGGCGGCCGGAGAAGCGTTATATGCGCGGCTTAAATTGGCGCAGGATGATGATGGGGAGTTGGTGACGCAGGGCCCATGCGCCGTGCGGCACCGGGCACTGTGGAGTGCTGCTCGGGTGGCAATGCATAATGCAGCTGCGTCCCAAGCAACGCCGCTGCACCCTGGCGGCCTGCCCGCACCAAGCGAGTGCTGCGTCCTGAGCGGGCCTGCGCTGCGTCCTGGCAGCGCTGGGCGCCGGTGTTTGTGCGCGGTGCGGTGTGCGTTTGTGCCGCGTGCTGCACGGGCACAGCCTGCCGCCGCGGTATTCATATGCAGCGCGCTAGCCGCTGCCGCGCTCGCCGAGGCACAGCCAGCACGCATTCCACCGTGGCCTGCGTGCGGCGTGCTGCGTGCGGTTCGCTTGTAGCCAGCAGCCCCCTTGCATGCATTGCGCGTCGTGCTCCTGCAGCCGAAGCGGAGGCCAGTGGGCCTGGGCCTGCCTACGCGCCCCCCCCCCACGCTCTACGTGAGGCACGGCACTGCGTTGCGCGTTGGGTTGCCCCAACGCTGCGCGGACGACAGCGCTGTGCTCGTGCCTGCACCGGCACCCCTCCGCTTCGGACCGCAGGACCCGCGCGGAAGAGTGCCCCCCTGCGCTGCTGCGACAGCAGCCATGCATGCGGGGTGCGTGCGTACGTACGCTGCGCGCTGAAAATGACCTCCCGGCTGCGGCGGGGTGCTGCTGCTGCCTGCCACGGACCGGCATCATCCACTCCTGGCCGCCATCATGCATCCCGCCCGCACACCGTTCCTGGCTCTGCAGCGACGGGCAGACGACCGCAAGCAGCCCTCGCAGCCCACCGCCTTCTGATTTGCCGCTGCTCCCTTTATCGATCATCAGTAACCGCAGGCCAGCCCAGCCCCCCCCGTTTTAGTCTGTGTATCTAGATCTAGATCCCCCGCCGCCTCTCTCCGCCTGCCCCCCTCAGCTCCTCGCGACTCGATCGCCTGTTTTATACCGAATCGAGCAACCAAAACACCCCTTTCCGGACGACGAAGACAAAAACACAGGTCTGCGGGGTACTGCGTGTGTGGCATCATGTGTGGAGCTTCATAGAAGTCAAGCTTCAGAAAGAAAGAAGCAAAGAGAAAAAAGCACGGGGGATGTATAGATGGCAAGCTCCTACGCACGCACGGTCCACCGCAACACATAGTGAGCAATCCCGCCGCACTACTGCCCAACAAACAACTGTTCTATCATAAATCAAACCATAATGCTCCAGATCAATATGCCCCCCCGCTAGATCTCCGTCTCTCCCTGTCCTTGGAGTGCCGCATCGGCCGGGTTGGGGCGAACAGACTGGAGAGGATAGCAGTTGGAAGACTCGATCAGACGCCCCTTCTCCCTCGTCGAAGGGAGGGGCATATTCATTCAGGCTGCATGGAATGATGTCATGTTGGTACCAGAAGAAGGAGAAGCAATGATCGAAATGATCCCACGATCAGCAACGCCTGATGAGAGACACACACATACCCTAAGAGGGTCAACAACTAAGGAAGACCAAAACGGCCCATATACGTACAGCCAGTGTATCTGTGTGACCTGTCACTTGTCCCTTGTCGCTGCTAAGCAACCACGAGAACAGACTACAAAATACTCTTAGAGTGTGCGTCAACCGTCAACAGTGAGGAAAGTGAGTTATATGCATGGTATTATTCCTCCGATGTATCTATCTCCCGCATAACAGGTACTCAAGATTCGCCATGACGTCAAACAGGTACCGACCATGGGAACACTACAGTAGTAGCTTTCTCTTTGTGGGCCAGAAGCCGAAGAGATATGACACACGATCTTGGCTTTGAATTAACATGCCAGGTTCGCCACATTAGCGCCCTTGCTGCCTAGAGGAGGGCGGATAATATAGAGGAAGATTAGTTGAAGGTTTACTATTACCGTCGTCGCCCGAGAGGGAAAACTAGAGCGCGCCAGCGCGCTCAGTCTCCAGGGCTTGACTGTCAGCGCGAGTGACGAAGATGGCTATAGCGATTGCGATTGCGATGATGATTGCGGGGATGATGTGTCGACGACGGTTTTTGTTATTGCGGAAAATAGATAACAGTCAAGTGCTTCGAAGTCTCGGCGGGCTCAACTCACATATCCAACGCTGCGTCTATAGCGTGCAGGCTGTGCCATATGTACACCACTCACCCGTAGGGCTATTGTAACCCTCGTACCCTTTTGCCCGCTTGACGTTCTGCGGACGGTAGGCCGTACCTACACCAAAACGGCTAATAGGGGGGGGGGGGGGGGGCGACAGCGCGTGCGTTCACAGAAAGAGATTCATGAGATGGTGATACTGAAATAGGACCCCAGAAGTGGATGTTGAACAGTACGAACGCTGGCAGGCAGGCCAGCGGAGCTCGTACTCTCCCCAAGTCTCAGAGGAGGCGACCATTGGCCAGCGGGCCAACAGCGCCTCTACCCCACCTGTTTCCCTGCTCTCAAGATGGCTATGATTCGCACCCCCGACGCTCGAAGGAAGGAAGGGCGTGCCAAGTATCCAGTACCCAGTCCCCGTTCCAAGTTTGGTCGGCGCAGGAAGGAGTTTGACGCCGATTGTATGCCCAAACGAAAGGAGAAAAGGGCATACCTCGCGATTACTTTCCCGTGAAAGGAAGATGTGCGCACGGGTATAAGCGTACACTCCTTTATCCTCTCCCCCCCGTTGTTGGGAGAGAGAGAAGCCCATCCATGGAAGGCGTGCGGACACGCCTTGTGAAGGGAGCGTAATGTCACGGGCTGCGGCGGACCCGAGATGGTCCGACCCAAGCTAAGGCCCGCCTGCTCTGCACATGCCCAGTAGAGCGTGCACCGCAGGCCAACCAAGTGTGATGATGGTTGGTTAAATTAGGCGCCATGGCCCGAGGGGCCATGCATCCGCGCAACAATTGTGGCCTTCCGCCCAAGTCCAAGTCGGCTGGCCTAAATAAGGCCACCGAGCTTCCAGTGTCGTTGCGACGACTGTCGCCTCTGTCCCCGTTTCCTTTTCCTTTCTCAGTGGCGCCTGCGGCGAACAACCCCACCTTTGACTCTCTTCCTTTCTACACCCCTTCTTGTATCCGTTTAATTCCCTTTTGATCTTGCCTGTACCCCTGGTTGATGGATCCTTTCCCCACCGTCCATTCTCGTCCACTCTCTATCCTCGTCCTTCCCGCCTATCCTATCCGACCCCTGCCCGTTTTCCAGCCAATTGATCCGGGACAGGCAGCTTCCTCTTGTTAGTGTCCGACTTCTCCTCCGACCTCTCGTCCTTCAGCAACCCGTCAGCCCAGTCGCGGGAGCCCTCCTCTGTGGTCGCGTCGATTTCCAGTCTCAGTTGAGGCAATGTTTGTCCCCCTCTGTATCCTCCCGTCCCTAAGTCTCGGAGGCTTCAGACACGTTACTACGGCCCAAGCCTGTGCAGACGCAGCCTTGCCACACGAGCAGCCGCCCCACCAAAGGCCTCTCCTCGTCCCTAGCTCCACTCGGATCCACCAACCACCCAAGCCCGAAACTACCGTGAGTCGACCTACCGTCGCCTAAGGGACTGTACCCCAAAACCCCAGGGCGGGCCCCATGGCGGCGCCCGCCCTGGGGCAATGGTTAGTTGGATGGATATATATGGGAGAGAGAGAGAATTGAGGATGGGTTCACCAGCGCCTCATATCAGCCCCAGAGCCAAAACGAGAGAGTACCCCCAATACAAACTCAAGCATGCCGCCTCAGAGCTTTGCATGGCGGCAATGTCATTGACTGGACATAGTCCTCACCATCTGTTTCGATACTCTCCTGCACGTCGTCCAGCGATACCTTGTCATCCTCAACGACGAGCGTGATCTGGAGCTTGTGCACACCATAGCCAACAGGAACAAGCCTGGAGGATCCCCAGATCAAGCCATCGCGCTCAACAGAGCGCACCGTCTTCTCCAGCTCTGCCATTGGCGTCTCGTCGTCCCACGGCTTGACCTCGAGAGTGACAACCGACTTGGCCGGGCCCTTAGGGCCCTTAGCTGCCTTCTTCTTTCGTATTCGGCTACACGCTCGGCCTTGATCCGCTCCGCTTCAGGGTCCACCTCCTCGTCCGAGCCAAGAGGTCAATCTCGTCATTCCCTTCCTCAGCAGGTGCAGACGTAGCAGCAACACCGCCTGTTGTAGCACTACATGTAGACAGGCCGTAGCTGCAGCGGCCTTGTCGCCTTTGAGGGACGGGTGCTCAGCCTCGTACGAGCCAATGTGGGCAAACCAGCGGCCGACGTGGGGGTACTGGGCAAACACACCTGTGGCGACAGCTTCGTAGGCTGCTACATCAGCCTGAGAAAGCTCAGTCCTGTCAACAGAGTCACGGTGTCAGCCACACTGGTAAAACACGAGGCGGAGGAGGAAGGGTTGAGATAGCCGAGTACCATAGAAGTGGTTGTCTTCACAGCGTAAAAAAAGTCGCCGGGTCTTAATCCGCTGTGGGCTCGGAAACATGCACCATAGCACGCTGTGGTCATCAGAGAGAGGGGAGAGAAGAAAGGGAAGGGCGAAAATGCCACGTACCCGGCAATGTAGGGCTTCTCGGCAAGGACCTTGTCAAGACCAGCAAGGGCAGCCGTGTTGCGGAAGTCGGGAGTGACATGGTACTTAGAGATGGAGGGACGTAGGTTCGAAGGCGAAGATGGATGGAATGGACGGCTTAAATACTTTTCCACTGGCAAGTGGCTTCCATACATTTTTTTGTGTTGATTCGTTGCAGGTATCACACGGTGACGAAGAAAGACCGAAGGAGCAGGAGAGGGGGGTGGGTGGCGCAGAGGCCGACGGTGCTGAGGCTGCCATCTCCCCGCTGTGCCGCCTCCGTATGCCACCTCGAATGCCAGAACTCTGACTGATACTAAAACTTGACGCTTGACGCTTGACGCTCGATGTGAATCTTGAAGGAAGCTGAGGGTGCTGGGCAGGGGGGTACTCGAATATATTCTCCCCCTTGGACTCAAGTTTGGTTTCATCTTTTATCGATCATCGATTGGATCGATCATCCAGGACGAGTCAGGTGACGCGTCACATGTCACATGTCACATCCCTACCGCCAACCCCCGCCGGCACGTGAGCACGTGAGCACGTGAGCACGTGACCTGCACCAGGAAGGTCGAAGCGGCTGGGAACCTTCTCAGTGACGGGTGGGGTAAATACATTCCCCAGCCCCACCACCTCCATCTCCTCCGCGCCATGCTTGCTGCGCGCAGCCTGCGTTGTGCGCCGCGGGGCAGCCTGCGTGCCCCCTCTCGCCCACTTGCTCTCCCACCCGCTCTCGCACCGCCCCCACACACCGCACCTCACCTCCGCCGCCTCCCCACCCGCCGCGCTCGCCTCGGGCTCGCGGCTGCGCGCACGCGGGCTGGTGCAGGACGTGTCCTCCCGAGCCGTCGACCCCACACCATGGCCACCGCCGCCCGCACCATCTACGTCGGCGTCGACCCCACCGCCGCGTCGCTGCATGTCGGCCACTTGATTCCCATCTTGCCTCGCCCACCTCGCTCGCGCCGGGCACCGAGGCATCGTCGTCATTGGCAGCGCAACCGGCTCGATCGGCGATCCCTCGGGCCGCAACACCGAACGCAACCAGCTCGACAGTGAAACCCTTCATCGCAACGCACGTGCGCTGCGTGCCCAGGTCGATGAGCTCCTGCTACATATCCAGGATCGGACCAACGCCCTGTTTGGACCTACTCCGCTCGCCATTGACGTTACCGACAATACCGACTGGACCGCCGGGGTGAGCCTGCTGGAGTTTCTCAGAGACGTGGGCAAGCACGCTCGCATGTCCGATATGCTCGCCAGGGAGTCGTCGCCTCACGCCTGAGTCGCAGTGATGGTGGACAGGCGGCTGGGATGAGCTTACCGAATTCACCTACCAGCTCTTGCAGGCCTTTGATTTCTACCACCTCCACGCCCACCGCGGCTGTACCATCCAGTTGGGTGGGTCGGACCAGATGGGCAATATTATGGCTGGCGTAGAGCTCATTTTGCGCAAACGGGCCTCGTCTTCGAATGAGTCGGCGGCCGACGTCGGGCATGAGCCGGCCTATGGCATCACCCTTCCCCTCCTCCTTACCTCGTCTGGGCAAAAGATCGGCAAGTCGGCCGGGAATGCGCTCTGGCTGACCCCCACCCTTTTGCCGCACGTGGACTTTTATCAATACTTTTATCGCTTGGGTGACGTGGATGCGGGCAAGGCGTTGCGTGCTTTGACCTTACTCCCAGAGACTGCGATCCGCGCTGCGGAAGAAAACATCTATCCCACGGTAAGGCTAAGGCGTCCGAACGAGGACTACAGCGCCTGTTGGCGGACGAGGCGACACGCCTTGTGCGTGGAGACAAGGCGGTGGAAGATGTGCGACTGGCGGAAGAGTTGCTGGGAGGCGAAGCGTGGCGCACCGCATCTCGCCAAGACATCGAAGCTGTCCTGGCCCCAGCTGTTGACCCCTCTAAAACCACTGATCCTGAAGCGGCCAGGCGCGCTGCCAAGCTAGTCTACGTACCTGAAGCCACACTTGCATCTTGGACTCTGGCCGACTTGGTCGTCCAAGTGGGCAACGCAAAGTCTAAAGGTACGCACCCCCCCTTTCTGGTCTCTCCTATGCTCCTACGACTGACCTTGTATGTTTATGATCACCCACTAGCCGAGGCCCAGCGCTTGATCAAGAACGGCGGCGTGACGCTCAATGGGGAGCGACAGGCTGACTCACGTCGTACTCTCTCTCTTGCTGATACGGCCGGTCCCCGCGCGCTACACTTGCGGATCGGGAAGCAAGAGCCGCGCATTGTGTTGGTCGAATAAAGAACGCATGCATTTCCAGGGGGTTTCGGCAGGGCTAATAGGTAGCTAGAGACAGGAGCGGCTACGATTGCTCGAAAGTGAAAGTACGGGGTGTTTGCCGCACGAACCGGGGGGTGGGGTGGGAGGGGCTGGAGGGTCGGATCTTTTCCTCCGGACCGAGGGAAGGATGGGGCTGAGCACGATAGTAAATGGGTGTGGTAATGGGAAAAAGAGTCTTGAGAGGCGGTCTAATGCGGATGATAAAGTAGCTGGGCTGTGGATCGTTGAGCTGGGGGTAGTAGAGGCAAAAGATATGGAACCGGAACATGGATCCCCTGGATGGAAAATACGCGCAGCGAATGCGTAAACATGTGAAGTGGTACATTCAAGGCGCCGTATGCTGGGATGGCACTTGTGGCCCGGTGCCTGACTTGCGGACCGGGTTTCAGAGGTATTTCTTTGCATACTGAACAAGCCGGGGTATCCTCATCGACCTCATCTCATGTATCAAGCAAGGTGTCGTCTTCAGAAAGTATTAGGCTGTTTGGAGTCTGCCCGATCGGGCACATGACCGGCGCCTTTTATGATTAGGCATGCCCAAAGGGTCTGGGTCTTGAGCTTGCCACGGCACAAATCGAAGAGGCCAAGTCGTATCCCCGTTTCGAGCTTGATCAACAGATCGGCCACATACAGGGCGGATTCTCTTACACGTCTGCCTGCGGGCATAGCAGTAGTATAGTCAAGTAAAATCCAATCTCATCTATCGGGTCTCGTCTGCCTAAGTACCCCCTCTCATTTTCTAATCTTTTTGCCCTCTGTTGTCTCTCTCTCAGCCCTCTGGTCATTAAGATTCTCCAGTTGGCTCTTCCACCTTTAGCCCATAAAATTCCCGTCCAACCGCAAACCATGTACATATGTGAGTCATGGCGTGAGCGACAAAACATCGTTCGAGCAAATGTGCAACGTGGGGATCTGGGATGTAGGTGGTTAAGGATAAGGATAATCTATTGACGGGAACCGTAAGGGAGGTCGTACGACGCATCTCCTTCAATTACTAAAAGGCCAATTTCGAAATCAGACGGCTCCTCGCGTCCCATGCCCCAGAAACCAGCAGACATAACCTTCCTATTCTTGCTTGCCTTATGTTGCTTTAACTAGAAGAAGAATGACCGAGAAGTGATTGAATACTGCGAATTCCTCGTAAGAGAATGTCTTTTCAGGATACGACAGCGTTTAACATCAAACGTATAAACAAGCGCGTGAATGGGTAAATGCTGTATGTGGAGGAATTGGGGGCTATTCTGCAGATATGCGATGTATCATCCGTGTCGGCGCAGTATCGGTTTTTTTCCACACCATGGGAGCATCGCCGACCTGCGCTGTCGGAGGAGATCTGCCCAGCGGTCTGCTACCGGTGAGGAGGGAGATGGTGGACTAAGGAAATGAATTACTGGGGGCAGAAGTCTCGGGAAGATCTACTCCGGAATAAACCGGAGGCGGAATGGGCTGGACCGCAGGTGGCGTCTCACTCAACATGCGCGTCCCAGCATGGCGTATGATTGGTTAGGTGGCCCATGGCATTCGAGCATTCTGTATCCTGCCGTGATAGAGTCCACTGTTGGACCTTTCCATCATTTCATAATGCACTGACCTATGGTCACTTGTACATTGGGAATTGTTCCGGGCTATTGAATTCCCAGCGGTTGTGCAGAAAGGATCAGGCCTCAGGGTGTCACCCGGAGAGTACTTTTTCACGTTCGATACATTGTGACATTGAGCTGTTTGCTTGCTAGAGGGTACACTTGATCTGCTGGCAGCTACTTTTCTTTTTTTGGCGCCAACAATACACACAAGATGCCCAGGTTCCCCGCTTTATTTGGATTTCTTTTGGCCCAGGGCGTAAAGGTCTGTAACTGTCATGGATTCCAGATGCCGTAGATATTGCCCTCCTTCCCGTTGGAACATGGTTCTCTTGTTCGCGGCAACTTGTGAGATGAAACTGAGTAGCTTGTTGCCACCTTCATATTTTATCCGATTTTGTCAGCACGGGAAGCGGGTTATGTTGAGGGAATCTAGAAATCAGTAGGAACAAGATCTTACACCTCGATATTACAAATGTTGGAAAGAACTCAATTTGCAACAGTTTAGACGGAGTTATGAGATACCTGTCGAACGTGGATCCGTCAATAGAAAATTTGATTTGACAATGATATTTCCATCTCTGCTAGTCCATTGAACTTCATGATGTTAAGCGGTCTCCCCCACTCGTCGGACGCAGGCCTCTTATTTCTTATTGAGACGGATTCATTTGCACGCGTAGATTACACGTGCGTTCATTTCGGTGTTGCAATGCATTTTACTGATTTTGCTCAAAACAACATTGGAAAAATTTGAAGGCGTCGCTCACGGAAGAAGGGTTTGCGTGCGTGTCATCTTATTCATCATAGTCATCTATCCCCTATTGGTTGGCCGCGCGCATGTTATTGATTAGCGCCGGAACGTCCTCCTTTCGGGCTTTGATAACCAGGATTTATTCATTCCTCGATCAGTTCATGATTGCATTTCCTATTTCTTTCCGTTCGAGAGCTACAGATCCTTGAAGCTCCGCCCTCCTCAGTTGATGCCATCCATTTTATCTACTGCATTTCGGGTTTCTCAACTGGAGGTGGGGCATGCTTTGCGTCTCAATAGTGTGCCATATTCAAGGTCGACTAACAATGTTTCAGCCAATTTACTACCGGGCATTACCAAACCGAATGTTCTGAAAACGAAGGTAGGAAAGACCGCTCTTGAACAAGCCCCGTAGGCGTGACCCCCCTTACCATGATAAAATGTTGCGATCTGAATGGCAAGCAGTATCTGAGATTGGATAGCCTTATCGGGTGTATAGATATGACTCGTGTCTAGCGAGCACGAATCAGACGGGCCGACGAAAGTGGGGATAACAACACCCAGTATGTTTGCGACATCAGTGCGCCCTAAGCTTGTTCTATTACATTAAGCAGACAAATTAATTATCCAATCCCCTGCGTGTGCTCTTACATTATACCGATCCCATCGGAAAGTCAGTAATGTTGCCAGTAGATCAGGAGCGGCTACTCCTTTCTCCAACACTGAAATGGTTTTGGTGGGTACAAATGAGCATAGTGCAAATCATTTTTAATGTGCACTTGCCAGTAGTAAGTCGGGCATAGCGCGATTTAGGAGGTATGTCGATAGCTGCGGTCGTTTGGCTAAGTGAGCAAAGCCGTGAGAAGGTCATAGCTACCGTCATATCAATCGTCACTAAATTTTGACGCTGGCAATGTGCATCCTGCATAGAACAACAATGCCATCTCAGGTCTTCTTTATATTCTTTTGGTGCCTTTGGAAGCCGGAAAGAGTTAACCAGTGGCGGTCGATATGTCTGGTGAAGTGCCGTATTCATCAAGTACGAAGCTGCCTGATCTGAACTTCTGCCAATCAAGATGACTCTCCCGTTCCGATTGTCACAGGCCTAACTAGCGATGCTGGCGATGAGGAATGGAGATGGCATTCAAGAGCTAAGGAGAGCTATAGCTATGGGCCTTGATTGGCTCCTGGCCTGGAGGCCAATGGAAGCTCGTGGAAGGTCCGGAACTCACTGCCTCGGTGCACTGTGGGCATCGGGCCACGTGTCACTGAAGGCCGATGGGCTCTAGACCGATGACACAGTGACACCATCAATTACGGGTCAGCAAAAGGCAAATGGTTCCTTTCTCGTACGCCCAATTATCACGTTTTTTTTTTCCTCGGGCCTACATTTAGGGTAACCGCGCTGTCATCGTTGCTGAAATATGGTCGGAGAATGTGCAATATGTGTGTTGTGCAGCTCACCGTAGATGGAGGCCGTAAAGTCATTACCTTCACTGAATAGCTCCCACCACAAGAACCATGGTCCCAGTTGCAGAAAAGGATAAGGAGAAGAAAATCACAACACTGTTGCAGCAGTGGCACTGTGTGCCACCAATGTAACAGGCAATGAATCTGCACAACAATATGAACCAAAAGTCTTTCGGTAGTCATCTGGTTTGAGCTGTTGCACGACATATTTCTGGGGTCGATTCTTCCCCTTCTTCACCGTCAGGTCAAAATTCAGGAGCTGGAGTTATTTGGGAAGAGGGAGTTGAATAATTCTGAGAGAAACTGGCATGGATTGTCCTTGGTCTGGTGGAAATATGACAGCGCACTGGGCAGTAGTGCCGATTCCGCATGCTTATTTTTCGGGTGCATTGCTTGACGCAGCCAGTACCATTATCGTCTCGCAGCCCAAGTTTGCACACTATTGCCTCCGGCGTATGGGCCCATATGCACACAATGCAATTCATTACAAGTTGCTCCCTCTCTGGTGAGTCGACGTAGTAACTATGTGATTCTGGCCGAGCGAATGTTCCGATGAGTGCCATCTCGATCTCTCTCTGGAATCACCCTTGAATCTACCTGGCAAGTTTCGCATCCGGGTAATGTGTTGCATGCGTTGATCCGATTTCCCTCCGAGTGTACAGTGTGGCGCCAATAGCACTAACGCACTCCGCTTGTCTGCGGCGCATCCCAACTCAATCGCACAGTAAATGGGAAGAAAGGTGTGGGAATTTAAAGCCTCTAATGGTTTTGCGTGTTGATACCATTTCCCGACATGCTTTTTAGTTGTTTCATTCATTCTGTTAGACTATTATGCTCCAGCTCCCCCCACTGTGCGCTGCTGATTTCGTCACAAGGGCAAGAAGAGTGTGCCGCACTGATGTCATTGCTGGAACAGTGGTACATCCCCTGGTCTTCCCCCATCGCTTGAGGCACTGCAGTAGCGCGTAAGCTCGATCGTCTCGCCAGGTATGTGCATATTTCATTCCGAACATTGACATTCTCGTTAAGTCGGATGCACGGAAGAAGGATAAGAAAACGCATTTGGCCGCGACTGGCTGCGTTGGGGGCAGAGAAAAAGGTTAACGATATAAACCACGGCGACTATGAATCACACGGAGGAAGAAGGGGAACATAGTGGTTGACATCCGTCCTAGGACCGCGCGGACCCTGAGTCACGTGCTCCATTAGTTTTCATTCCTCCCGAGCTCGCACCAGTCTTCTAGACGATTCAGTCGCAAAAGCTCCGACCTTAGTCCAATACGACGTTCAGTGCTCATATCCTATCGTAGTAGCGAGGCCGACACATAGTCAAAGGGGGAAACCAGGGTCTAGAACAAATCAGGGACCACTGAGCAGTCACTTGGTGAACAAACGGTGATCAAGTGGGTCTCATCCCGACAAGAGGCGACTGCAGATGCGAGAAGCTTTCGTATATGCACCACAGCGTGAGTTATAGTACCATGTCTGAAGCTTTCGGCGTTCAGGGATAGGGAAGGCAGTGAGAGACAGAAAACACTGCCAGAGCCAGTGCGACTATACGAGGTGTTGCTGGAACAGAATGGCCCACGCGGCTTGACTGAGACTTCGTGAGGAGGGACTGAGCGACTTTGACCAGTGCTAGCGATCTGAGAGCGGGAAGACGAGAGCTGGAAGATGACTGAGAGTGTGGCTAGCGAGGTAGCGAGGAGGAGGCTAGGTAAGAGGAGGGGACGACATTGCCTACACTGGATCAACTGGCGAGGACAGGAAAGAAAGAAGCCAATGGACCGTGGGGGCACCTAAAAACCATTGCTTACAAACAGGAACTAAATGGGAAATAATGCAATCATAGAGGAACAACAGGGTACAAGGAACAACAGGGAGGGGGGGCGAGGATTGCCGCACGGGCAATCTAGAAAGGTAAGGTAAACACGGGCGCGGAGGGGCGACTATTGTCGCAGAATACGGACAATTCCGTGGCACGATTGCAGCGACTCACTCTTCCGCTTGATCATCATGGAGCGACTATGATTGCCGCGCGCGTAACCCGCGAGAAGCGAGGCCAAAATTGTGTTCCGGAAGGGGTGCATCACGAGGAAGCGCAACCACACAAAGGCAATGTCCAGACTCTGGGCAATAAGATTCGTGTACGACCCTGCAAGGCAAGTATTAGTAGTCGTGCTCGTCATGCAATTTTATCACAGTGGCGGCGCAAAGAAGAGGGGTAGAGCAAGAGGCGAGTGTGGAACAACGGTGTGGCGATGGTGCCAAAAGGATCATGGGTTCCATGATTTATGATGAACTTCAGTAATGGACGAGGCGGCGAATACGCGCTTTGGCATGACCATGACAAGTTCCAAGGACAGACTCTCAACAGAGGGTTTATGCACCATCATCCCTTCCATCCCCTCCTTTATACCAGTAGCAATTCTACTCTACTGGCCCACAGCTCCTCACGCGCAGGAACTTTCATTGCAGTCGTTAGATGGACAAGGTTCACTGACAGTTTTTTGTTCACTACTAGTATGTTATCGAGGAGTAAGTTGCTGATGAGCTGATGGTTGGGATTTAGGGTTCTTGGCCTATGAAGAGCATTGAGATCGGAGGCTCCCTGACCTACACTACTCTGTGGCTGTTACGGGTTGTGTTGGATCTGAGATGGGCTGACCCAACCGAAGGCCGCCTGCACTGCACATCCTCGGGGGGGGGTCCATGGGGGGGTGATCACCTCTATACGCCCATGCGGACTGAGTCCTCTCTCACCCGATTGGACCGCGCTACTAAGCTGAGCCTGGATTTGACTGTGTTCGATCCGAGCCCCAGACTATAGTCTAATAATACCCGATCCCATGATCCCTCTCTCTCCTTCTTTTCTTTACTGGGCCGACTAGTCCCACCTCCAATCACCATTGTTCGCTCTGCTATCCACTGAGCGTCACGCTGGGCGACGTAGTCGGCCAATATGTTATAAGGAGATGGAGGTCAGACTCGAGCCTAGATCAAGGAAGAGTCATGGAGACCTTCGTGGGGAAGAAGCAAGCACAGAGAACATATGGTGCAAACTAAAGCAGAAAGACAGTCGGCAGTTTAGGGCACCATGCTCGAGACAAAGAACGTGGAAATGGTAGCGAGATCAGCGCCGCTCAGCCAAATAACTATATGCTACACACATGACAGGGGTGGGCTCAGCCTTTCTCCCCTCCACACCTTGTGTTCCTGCCAGGTATAGGGGGTGCGGTTAGCTGTGTCCCAATACCACGGCCTCATGGACAACTTCTAGAACACAACCTTTTCTCTCAAGAGTAAATCCACGATCGAGCCCCTTCCAACATCACAAGCCACGGGCGGGTGTGAAAATTGAAACATGGGTCATGGCGGGATTGGAAAATGGGTAGATGGGCTGGATAAGCGGAGTGGGGCTGAAGAGGCCGGTGGCAGAAACCCGACGCTTGTGGCGACAGGCATTTGGGGCTGCAACCCACGCCTCACCGTCTGGCCTCTTACTCCATAACCGCCCCTTCGCTTCGGCCATGCCCCTGCGCATGGGACGCATGACTGTTATCCGTCACCTGGCTCGTTCGCCGGCAAAAGAAGCTTCGCATCATATCAAAGCGCCGCCCATGGCCCCATCTCAGATCTCACGTCTCGAGAGGTTCCGGCTGATGGGTCCGGGATGCGCACCACCCTGTGGCCTGGCTACTGATGACTGACGACTGCCACCAAACCTATACTCATCCTCATCGCGCAATGCATGTCCATTTGGTTCTCGCATCAATCACTGTCACTGTCCGAAGAGTCGTCGCTCTTGCCCCCTCCTCCGACAGCAGCCACGGCAGGTGCTTTCTTCTTGGCGCGCTTGTCCCACAGGTGCATGGCACCGTTCGTTGCAATCCTCTGGGCCACGTCTTTGCTCAGCGCGTTGGCGCTCAGTTTGGGGGACTTCCAGCTGATCCTCAAGTCCATGTGCGGCTTGTGGTGTGGTGGACTTCGCATAGCGTATTCGTTCAATACCAGCCGCTTCCCGTTCTTGGCTTTAAAATGAGACGCCGCCGGGATGAAGTACTCAATCGCCTCGTTCTCCCCCGAGATCGGGTCCTTCTCGTAGTTGTGCACCAGTACTTTCTGGCCGTCCTGCTCTATCATGCACTTCTTGGTGCAGGCGTGCTGGAGAGGCGCCTCGCTGCCAACATCCTGTGGTGAATGTCCCAGTGTCAGTACTTGATGAGCAATCGTCACGCAGCCGGAGGATTCAGCACTCATCGGTGCTCACCGTCAATAGGGCAAACTCTTCAGGAGCATCACCATCATCGAGTTCGCGGACAATGCGGCAGCCTGAGCGATGCGTGCTACCCGTGATGATGTACGGCCTGTACCCGACCCAGGCAGCCTTCTCATCCAACGGATCGCGCCCAATCCGGAGGATTTTGCCAATAACAAAGTCGGCGGACGCGCTGTACTCGGCCGACTTCTGGCCGATCGTCACGTTCATCCCCACACGGATCATCTCCCCTGTAGCGATAACAGCCGCCTTGCCCACCAGGTACTGCGCCCGCACCTTGACACGGTCCGCCAACTGGAAACGACCCAGCTCCTCGTCGGTGAGGTTGTTGCAACCCACCGAGGATTGGTTCTTGGCTGGGGCCAGCACCACTCGTGGAATCGCCATGCCATCAGAGTTGTAGTCGGGCTCTTCCTTCCCTTGCTCCAGCACCCCGGGAGGAGCCCCAGGCCGATCCACCACCGAGCCGTCACTAGACACATCGTACCCCGGTGAAGAGTGGTGCAGAATCTTCTCTGCGACCATAACGTTGTACAAGGTGTCACGCGGGAGGTTCTGGAAGTTGCAATGGGCAACGGACGCACGGATGTGCTTCACGCGACCCTCGAATCTGGCAGAGTCCGTGTTCTGGAGAGGGCCGAACAATTTGAGCGCATCAGACGTATGCGCCAGGAGGAGATGGAGCTTCGGTCGTGTCGCGACCATGGCGCTGTCGGGGCCGAGTCTCGAAAGGCGTTCGATCAGTCGGTATGCAGTCTGGGTCGCCCGGTACTATTCCAGCCATAACAGGCATGTCAGCGTCTAAACCCGTATATCAACCAAGGCTGTGGGACGTACCATGAACTGCGCCCTGGCCTGCCCGGCAGCCGGGTACCATGTCCTGGAAAGCAAACCATGCAGGTCGGCTGCCGCGACGATAGCGTCATAAAGCGGAACCGGAAACGTGAACTCCTTCTCATCGTTGGCCTCTTTTTTTCCGGTCTCGAGGATGGGGAGTGCCGCGAATGGGAGAGCCACAAGCATAGAGCGCACATCCTTCCCAACCCCAGTCTTTAGGTTAGCCAACAAACCCCTAGCTCGGATATTGGTGCCCTCTGCGCCAGGGATGCCCTCCGTGTTGAGATCGCTGATGATATCAGTCTCTTGGTTGCGGATTTGCTCGACACGCTCATTCGGGGCGCCGAGGGTTGTCATGCGCCCACGGGCGGCAAAGGACACGCCCGTGGGCTCTTGAGGGTGGTCCATAGGAAACACTGGGCTACGTCTGGCATAAGTCGTCCTCGGCCATGGTAGTGTCTACAGGCGAGGAGGCACGGGAAGCACAGGGAAGGCGAGCATGCGTCAGGTGGCTGGGGCATGCTCGCATCTTCGGCCACCTCGTCAATGGCGTGATTGGCCCCCATCCGCACCCAGCACCACGTTTTGGCTGTACCTGCGCACCTTCGTGTGCTTGAGTGCATGAAACCGGACATCGGTCGAACTGGGCAAGCAGGCAACTGGTACAGCAACCTCTCGTCCTGCTTCATCGTGAACCAGGCCGCGGGAAAAGGTACAGCAGATGCGTCTGTCCTATTGTGCACGCGTGCGGCTCGTTCCATCGGTCGGCATTTTGGTGAGCCGACGTCGAAACATGGCGGTGGCGACTTGGTAAAACTATGGGCGAGATGGGTTGTACATATGATATGGATTGCTGGGTGCTTTTTTTGTCACAGGTCCGGCAGACGATCGCGGCCCTCTCTAACCTTAACCCTTGTCCCCTCTAACATTAAAACTTGCCCCCTCTCCCAGAGACGCACGCTCTCCCGCTTCGTTGATGCTCTTCCAAGGCGTATTACATTCGTGATCCCCTATCTGAAGATGAGAGTGGAGCAGTCCAGATGGCCACCCTGATGGGTGATGCGGTAGCACTATAGTGTTGGCAGTGTGATGGTCGAATACGCCAGCCAACGACACGCCTAATGCAAGGAGCATGAAAGAGCCACAGAGGCTATATACCTTAGGGCTGCGGAGATCATGGACAAAGCCAACACAAAGCTAAATGGAATGGTTACAACACCGGAGCTCCTTCACCTCGATCAGGGACGATAGCCCCTGGTCGAAACACACAGACCATACTGATGCGGTTCGTCTCACGTATATCGCAGCACTTTGGTGCATCTTGCGTGAACGTTGAACATAACAAGTCACAAGGCGACCACCGGGCCTACGGCCCGGGCAGCTGGGGCTTCGCCCCAGCTTGTAAAAAGTCATGTGGTGCCCATTCACTTGAAGCTTGACGTAACACTTGATGTAACACCATAGGTCACTAGTCACTAGTAAAGCTCAAGTGAGGATAATCGTGACCTGTATAGCGATTCACCCGGTTATGGAGACCGCAATGGATGCTGAAGCGTTTGGGACAGTAGCGTAGGCGATCGATTGCGGGCGAGAGATAGGCGTTGGTGGTAGGAAGCAGGACGAGGCTACTGGACAAGGCTACTAGTCGTTGACTTACGCGCGCATCAGCAACCTTCGGGGAGCCCTTGGAGTCTCGGGGCTAGAGAGGCCGCAAGTGCGCCGCGTTCGATGAAGCCAGTCACCGTCGAAACAGACAACTAGTACCACAGCAAGTCGCAAATAGGCAAAGTCAAAATGGCGCTCTTGATTGAGATGATTAGACCCTCGAACACTGCTGCAGGGGGCCGCTAGTGTTGAGGCGTTAGACATATACTATAGCTTACCTAGGCCCCTGGCGTGGCCCAGATTGGCCTGTGCGCACAGATTGGCTGCGCCACACGCGCGCCTCCTTTTAACCTCCTGCTCCTCTGTGGTTGCATCCTGTCTCTTCACCACCGCCCCTCTCATTGCGCCCGTAGCAACCAGTATCCCATCTCTGCAGCCAACACATCGCAGAGTGCTCTGTGCCACGGCGCAAAAGCACCATCTTCTTCCCCTGGCCATCAATATCACCATCGTTGCTGCTTGCACCTCTCCCGCCACACTCCGTCCTCCTCGCCTCGTCAGTATCGCTGTTGGACGCCCCCTCTGCCTCTCCCCCGTCCCCCTCTCACTGTCTGCATTGCTTTTGTCGTACGTGTTCTTTTGCCCGCCAGAGCTCTGTTGCTGACCCCGCCTACACAGACTCCCCCTCGGGTCATCTTGCCCTCGTTTCACCTCTGGTCGCGCAGTGTCATCGTACGTGCCCGCTTCCTCCGCATTCCCCTCACTTCTGCTGACCTTGTGGGTCGCATGCGTGACGTGCATGCACCGTTTCGCTCGCCTTCGGCCCACCCTTGTCCGTCTTCTCACTTTTTGACTCGACTGTGGTCTCTCGCTTGGCTGGTCTGCCTTTTGCTATCGTACGTCCCCGTACTTCGCGCTTGAAGTTATATCCTGCCCACTGACACTGTCTGCCCAGCTGCTGCATGCACGGAATCCCACGGTTGGTTCATCTCGCCTTGCTCGCCTCAACTCACCTGACCTGTTTCGCGGTCGTAAGTCCCTTGTGTTATATGCCAACGCTGTTCCTAACCTTGTTCGCCCTATCAGTGTACATTCCGACTTCATCCCGCTTGCCCTCGCTACTGGCCGTCTTCATCGCCTGACCCGTGAGTCCGTCGCACATTTTCTGTGTCTCTCGCTAACCCTATGCTGCTGCTGACTTGGCCAGCGTCTCCCTAGTGCACACTCCCCTCACACTAACCTGCCACTTTTTGAACCGCTCGCTGCTCTACTACGTTGTGGTGCTTCCGTCTGACGTCACACCTAACAGTGGTTGCCGTGTCATCGCTTCCCAGCGATCTTCGAATGCATTCTATACCTAAAAATACCTACCCTGCCTATAAATCTAGTAGTTCTGGATCGATGCCAGCCCCATCCAACCAGCCGGTTAGAAAGCCTACAAGCACGCATCCAATCAACAGCTAAGCGTTTGGGCGCATTTGGGCTAAGCGCTTGAGCGCATGTGGCCAAAGCCATTGAACGCATGTGGCCAAAGCGCTTGATCTCATGTGGTCAAAGCGCTTGATCTCATGTGGCCAAAGCGCTTGATCTCTTGGGCCAAAGCGCTTAACCTCATGTGGCCAAAGTGCCAAGGTAATATTCGTAAAAATTTACTCATTTTTGGGTGATGGGTCATCTAAGCAAAATATTAATTTTTCACCAGCGCCCGTGGCGCTTGCCTGCCAGTGGCCCCCTACTCCACAGCTGACCCGGGCGCTGACCCCCGCGCAGCCAAGATTGCCAACATGATGATGAGAGCTTCACCAGTGTTTGGATCTTGAGTGCTGTAGTCCGGTACCTCATTAGCCTCTCGTGAAACGGGGGCAGAGGCTCCAGTCTACCAATAAAGAATCCAATAATTACCGGTTACCCAAATCCCAGTTGTGGCTGGACATGAATTTCATGAATACAGTCCGCCACGAGTCTGGAATGAATACAGTCAATCACGAGTCACGCACGAGCCACGTATACCCACCCGTACGTTGGAACGACTTTCAAGCATACCAACTTCACGCTTCGTTCATATCTACGAACAGCGTGAGAAAGCGACTGACACACCAAAATCCTGCTGGTCAACGGTCAGCGGTCAACATTAAGGGGGCAGATGTATTCAGATCAATATGGAAGGCAGGGACCATTTGGAGGGGAACCGAGGGACGTCGAGGGGAGCCGAGGGGAGCCGAGGAGAGCTGAGCCTATGTGCGCCAAGCAGTGTAGTGGCCCGGGGGGTCAACGGAACGGGCCCAGGACGACTGCGGAAGAATAACAAGGGAGTTCAACACTGAGTCTCAATACTCAGACTGAGTGTTCAGTGAACGTTCAAGCCTCCGGTGTCGGGCAGGTGGAGATACTGGATCGACATCGCGCTACAGGAGAAGGTCGAGGGGTAAGGGGACAAGCGGGTAAGAGGGGCAAGGGGGGCAAGGGGCAAAGGGTGGTTGGAGGTACAGATGGGGTAGAATTCAGATCTCATATATCTCATGGCAATCTCAAGTGGTGACAGAAAAAAAAGGGAGCAACATAGGACAGAGAGACAAGAGGGCCGGCTATCAAACGCAAATCGCAAATCGCAATCGCACCAGGACCCAACCGAGTCGTATAGTTGTGGGAAAAGAAAGGGGGGGGGGGGGGGGGGGGTGGACTCGACGTGCCGCCGTGACCGTGACCGTGACCGTTCATCTTCAGCCTTGAGCGATCAGAAGACCAACAGCGGGGAGCCGTACCCGGTCCCCGGTCCCGAGAGATCTTAGACGATGGACCAGTGGGACGAGCCAGAAGAGCTACGGGAATGGCAGCTGGCGGGACGACTGCTGCGTTGTTGGGGGTTGTGCGTCTCACCCTTTCCTTCACCATTACCGTCATCGTGACCTTGATCTTCACCCTCACCCTTACCCTCACCCTTACCCTCACGCTCACGCTCACACTCACGCTCGCCTTCGACCTCGGCCTCGGTCTCGGCTTGGCTCTTAGTCTCTCCTTCCCTATTGGCGGGAATGCGTGAGACCGGCAGAGGCTCAGCGTGGGGCTGTTGCGCCGTGACGAGCGGACCGAGCAGACCAGGGGGCGCAGGAGTCACCTGGCCGTCATAGCCCGGGAGCGGGGTAGCAACCGGAGCAACTTCCTGACAGGCCAGAACGTTCGGAGAGCCGACAGGAGCATCGGCAGGCACAGGGGCAGGGGAAGCGCGGTGCGTAGAGGCCTGCGTGGGTAGGCTGACGTTGTGGCTCGGAGATGGATCAGGCTGGTGGAGGGGCGCGTCGGTAGCGGTAGTGGCTGTGGCGGGGTGGTGGGCCGATCGGACGGGGCAAAGCACGGTACCAACGAGCGGGCATAGGCCATTTCTCGATAAATAGCCTGGACCGCGACGTGAGTTCCGCGTTCGGAGCGAATGCGTTCGCCCAACTTGGCCGCGCGGGCGATTTGGGCTGGGTCGGTGGTAGCGCGTACGAGAGCTTTAGCCAGTTCGGGAGGGGGGGCAGATCGAACGTGGGTACCGACGCCTAGTGCTTCCACTTGGTTCGCCCAAAAGAATTGGTCACCAAAGTAAGGTTTGATCACGGTCGGGATGCCCGCGCGAAGCGAGGCGCCTACCGTGCCCGATCCGCCGTGGTGGCACGCCGCGTCGAGGTGCGGGAAGAGCCAGTCGTGCGGGACGGCGTCGACGCGGAAAATGTCGGTGGAGCTGGCTAAGGGCGAGACGGCGTCGTGGGCAGCGGTGGAAGTAGAAGTGGAAGTAGAAGTGGAAGTAGAAGTGGAAGTAGAAGTAGAAGTGGAAGCCAGACGGTCGGACCAGCCACGGGAGACGATAGCGCGGACGCCACTGATACGTACGGCCTCGGCGACGCAACGGTCCATAGCCTGAGCGTCCTGGACGACGATGGACCCCCAACCAATGTAGACGACCTTCTTCTTTTGTTGTCGTGCGCGAGCAAGGAAGGCGACCAAGTCGGATGGCGGGTGCCAGGTGGGCGGGTTGTCCAAGAACCAGTAGCCAGTGACGTGGATCCATTCGGGCCAATCCAGTGGTTTGGGCACGAGGGCCGGGGAGAAGTTGTACAGGAACGGGGTACGGTGAGCGGCGAGTTGGTCGTACGAAGTGGGAGGGATGTGGAGCACGTCTTGACGCCACTGGTTGATCTGGGATGCCGAAGCACGCCAGAACACTTGGTCAAAGATGACGTGGGTCAAGTAATTGTAGCTCCCGCCGGCACGGTGGCCTGGGACGGCAAATGCGTGAGGGTAGGCACGGGTGCGGGACCAGGGCATGGTAAAGGCGCGGTAGTAGGGTACCTGCAGTGCGGCAGCAATGTGGATTCCAGCAATGGCCGAAGGAGCCTCGATGATCACGTCGGTACCTTGGCAAGCTTGCCAAGCCGAGACGAGGAGGTCGTCGAGCCATCCGCGGAACTTGGTGACGCCTTCGCGCAAAAAGCCAAGGGAAAAAGTCCCGTTATCGACGCAGACGCGCATCAGTTCGGCCGGGTCGCCACCGACGGCATAAAAGCCAATGTCCAAGCTTTCGATCCAGGGTCCAAACTCGGCATGGGTAGCGATCCGGACCTGGTGTCCGTCCTGCTGCAACGCCTTGGCCAGCGAAATGTACGGCTGCACGTCGCCGCGCGAGCCAATGGTGAGCAGGGTAAAGTGCAGCGGCACCGGAGGTTGAAACTGGAGCATGGCCGAGGAGTGAAAGGAGATGCCACTGAGCATACCGCTGCTGGCAGCCGAGTCGAGTCCCGATCCCGATCCCGATCCCGAACGGGAGTGGGAGCGGGAGTTGGAGCGGGATCCGGATCCTGAGCCCGATCCCGATCCCGATCGCGCCGAAGGGTCTGCCTCGGAAGCAGCGAGGGACACGCGAGAGTTGGCGAGCGACGACGATTCGTATTCCGGTTGGGTGGCAGCGGCGAATTCGGCAGTCAAAGCATCCAGTTGCAACGTCTCCCCCGTCGTGGTGGAAGAGGCATCCGTATCACCGCGTCCTCCTTTCCGCGCTTGGGTTTGAGCTTGAGCTTGGGTTTGGGCTTGCACCGCGGCCAGTTGCTCGTCCTGCACGGCCTCCAACAACGGTTGGATGGTCTGTACGGCGGCTTCGCGCGCGCCGACGGTGGCAAACTCGAGGAAGATCTCTTCGTGACCGCGGACGACGACGATGAGGCCGTGGGTGTTGGGCTGCAAGGCGTGGTGGCGGGTAACGCTGATCACGTCAGCCAGGGGCAACTGCATCAAGGTACGTCCGAGGGTGGACGTGGCGAGGGCCGAAGACTGGAAACAGAGGTGACGATTGGTGATCCACAGTCGGCCACGGGTAGGAATGACGCGGTAGAGGTAGCACCGTACGGTCAATTGGATGGACTCTTTCCTTGCAAAGGGGAAAGCGCGACGGAACGCATCGGCCTTGTCGGCCGGGACGGGGTCGTGGGCTTGACCGGGAGCTGGCGGGCTCATGACGGAGTACATTTCGCTTGACGAATCGGACCATGCATCAGACAGGTCCTGCTGTGTACCTTCCCCCCCCTGGAGCGAAGCTAACGCCGGGCCGATCTGGTCGGAGGGGAGAGACAGGTGAGGCGCAGCCCACGGGCCCGGGTGGTCCCACACTTCGTGCACCTTGCGTGCTTGCCGTTCGGTTTCGGATAAGGTGCCGAGGACCAAGGCGCTCAAGCGAGTGCGTGGGCCCTGCATCGCTGCCTGGGCCGCCGAGGGGGCACGGCGGAGCAACCGCTTGGCGCTGGAGGAAGAACGAGAGACCCAGCGGGACACTTTGCCCGCGGTGGACCATTGGGTGCTGGCCATGCTGCTGCCCGTGGTCGTGGTCGTGCCTGTGGCCGTGCCCATGCCCGCGGGTGGGGTTCCAGCGCCCCATGGGCTGGAAGGTGCCGATAGGAGGGAAGGAGGTGGGCGGAAGATGGTAGACTGGCGAGGGGTGACCGAGTAGGATAGGTGGCTACCGCCACTTCCGTCAAGAGGTTCCGAGGTAGCAGCGGCGACTGCGCGGGGGATGTTGATGGGCTGAGTGCCGGGGAGCAGGAGGGGATCCGACACGTGAGCTGGGTCGGAGCTGACCTCTTCCTGCTCCACCAAGCCCAACGGCAACGGCAACGGCACCGGCGCAGGCTTGGGTGGCTGGGCATACTCGTCAAGTGCCTGGAGCAGCCGATCGACAAGGTGGTCACGTTGGGAGCAAAATGGAGAAAGTAAAACTCGTCCAGCGCATACTCATTCTCGCTTCGGCCACTTGAATGCTAGTACGTCAGATAAGCCCATGTCGAGGGGAGAGGTGGTGGAGCGAGCACGGGGACCACGAGGGGGCACTGGCACCACCGTCTCCGTTCCCGGGAGGAGCGTGTTGGCCTCGACATCCAAAATCGTTTCGAGCGGTATGGGTGATCCGCACGCTCTCGCCCGTCTTGGCACGGAAGACGGCTTTGGTTAAGGCGCGTCGACCCAGGCATCGCGCGAAACGGGGCTGGGGCACAAAACAAGTAGGGTGCGACCGGGACATCGATAATGAACTCGCTGGTTTCGGGGCCGGCGGTTGGCTCTGGCTCTGGCCCTGGCTCTGGCCCTGGCTCTGGCTCTGGCTCTGGCCTTGGCTCGGCTCTGGCTCGGACCTGGTGGTTTGTTCGGTGGTGGCTGGCTGCTGCGGGATGTGGGTGTGACGGGGCCAACGTAGCTGACGAGGCGGAGGTCGAGATGGTTTTGTGGAAAGTAAGGGTCCTGGGCCGACTCGAACCAGGCCAAGGAGTGTCATGCAGCACAACCCAATGCCGGGTCCAGCGATGAGTGTGACGGGTGCGTTGAGCAACGAGCCAGCGTGGCGGGTTGGGCGGTATCTGCAATGGCGCCGGTTGTGTTGCCGAGGCGCCGGTGGCGAGGACAGGGGTCTTGGGTAATGGCGCGTAGAAGCAGAGGTAGGAAGAGGTGAGGTAGGCGTACCCTTTGAGGAACAGCGTGGCGCGGTACATCCAGCAACCATGGTACGACTGTAGTTGTTCCGACGCGGGCAAGTTGAAGACGCGGCGGACCTTTTGGGCCAACTTGTCGCGCAAAGGTTGCGCACTGTCTTGTACGTCGCCACTGGACGATAGCACGTCCTCTGTTGTCCCGCCACGCACATCCTCCGACAGCGACGAGGCAGCCGCCGGCGCAGGGGGAGGCAGGGGAAGCAGGGGAGGCAGGGGAGGCAGGGGCGGCGACGAGGGCTCGGTCCTAGGCAGCAGTTGGGACTCTTCCCGTGCTGGTTCGAGGGCGATCTTGGGCTCGAGCGTGGTACCGCTGCCGATGGACATGCTGCTGGTGGGAAGATCACTGAGCTGGGACGAGCTCAAACGGGAAACAAGGTCGGTGAACCTAAGGAGGCGGAAGCGGGAAGCGGGAAGCATCAAGCGGGAAGTGAGTCAGTCCAGTCCATCCAGGGATCACGCCAACAGTGCAAAATGGGACGGGGGGGGGCAGACATACCGAGTCGCCGGTGTGGCGTTTGGGGCCAAGCGGATGGGTTGGTGGCCGGCTCGGCGGGAGATAAGCGAGTGCATCGAGGACCTCCTTCTCTGGGCTTCGTCGAGGTCTGGCTCCTGCTCTGGATCGAGGTCGGGGACGGCGCGCGGGGGGGAGATGGATGGTGCGGGGGACAGGCTAGGAGCAGCGGGACAGGGGGCAGGGGGGCAGCGGGGCTGAGGCGGGGGGGGCAGGGAGCGCGGCGAGGGGGGAGGGGGGCGAAGGGGGCGAAGGGGGCGAAGGGGGCGAAGGGGGCGGAGAGCGGGAGAGGGAGGCGGGAGCGGCAGCAGGCCGTTGCGGTCGGCAGTGAGGAGGGTGGAGCCGACCATGGCGAGGACCTGGACGAGGGTCTGGGTGGGCGCCTGGGCCGGGGGTCGTCGAGGGACTGGTAGTCGGGCACGGCGCCCGAGAAGGGATCGACATCGTAGGGCAGGGGGCGGGGCGTGGGCGTGGGCGTGGGCGTGGGCGTGGGCGTGGGCGTGGGGGTGGGCGGGGTGCGGGGGTGGTGATGAAGGGGTCCAGGCCGTCGTCGTGCTCTGTGTGGCGGGGGGGTGTGGGTGGGGGGGAGGGAGGGGGGGGGGCGTGGAGACGGGGGCGGGGGAGAAGGCCGGGGCGAAGGCCGGGGCGAAGGGGGGGAGGCGGGCATGCTGGCGGCGGTGGTGGTGGTCGTCGTTCACAGCGTCGCACGCGGGGGCATCGCCGGCGGAGGCAGCGGCAGGGGGGGCAGACGAGGAGCGCAGCAAGCAAAGCCAGCCAGGACTGGCCTGTCGAGTGTAGCCACACTGGTGGTTGGAGGGCAGAAGTATTGTGTGTCGGCCGATCCAGTCCCCCAATCAGCAATCCATATCTACGCACCCTTCGTATCATCGTCATCCATCCATCCATCCATCCATCCTATCCCATTACATCATCCCATTCCATTCCATCCATCCGCTCCGCTCCCCTCCGCTCCCCTCCGCTCCCCTCCGCTCCCCTCCGCTCCCTCCGCTCCCCTCTCTCCTCCCCTCCCCTCCCATCCCATTCCGTATCACCCCCATGATCCCATCCCACCATCGCCCCTCCCCTGCTCGATCCCCTCCCACCAAGCCACGGCGAACAGGGGTGGCCAACCCTACCTCTTATCGACTGGATGGTCATCCATGGGCGATCGATGAGCAAAGCCAATGAGCTCATCCTCCACATTGCTGTCTATCACGTGATGGTATGGGATGGGATGGGATGTGGGGTGTGATGGACCAATCACTCGCTGCTTGCTTGGCTGGGCGGTGGGGCAGCCAACCAGGCCAGGACACTCGTCTGTCCCTTGTGCCTGCGGGGGTCTTCCCCCACCCCACGCCCCTCAGCGCGCCCTCCTCCACCGGATAGTCCGCCTCGGGCAAGCGGTAGCGCGCGCCGCCGAGTCCAGCACCCACGCCGGCCGTACCAGCTGGCCCACACACTGTGCGCCTCGTCCGCGGCCCGAGCGCAGCGCGTGCATCTTGCTCCCTGCCAAGCCCATCGATGACACGGTGTGGGTGACGTGCTTGTTGGCGTGCAGCTCCATCTGTCCGCCATGCAGGTGCAGCACCGCGCCAGTTCCCGGTGCGTCGTGTTGGCAGTGTAGCCTGTAATGTACGCGCGCACGCCCTTGAACACATCTGATGTCTGCATCCACAAATCCCACAACCCCACCAACCCCACAAATCCCGTCCGTCCGTCCACACCCAGTGCCCCCCTCTCTCTCGTCCCTTACTTGCACCCAACCCAAGCCCCCTCCGCTCCCCTCAAACTCCACCTCACTCAAACTCCAGTCGGATGCACACGTACCGCACGATCCGCCTGAGCCACGCAACTTGGTCGAGCGTGCTTGCATCCAAGACGTGCGAGACGCAGATCCAGACGCAGATCCAGACGCCGAGGCAGACGCCGATCCAGACGAAGCGGCGGCACAGCCTCGGCCCCCGACCCCATCCCGAACTTTCCTGGTGCCCACGACTGGCGGTAGTGTAGAGCTGGGAGCGGTGGACAATGTCGGAATGCGTGATGGCTTGTGCTCGGCGGCCAAAGCCGTGCGGAGGTGAGTCTACGGAGGTGGGTGCGCGCACGGGGCGAGAAGCCGGTTGCAGTAGGTGGGGTCAGTGCTGCGGGCAACAAGGCCGAGTGGATGTACCTGATGCTGATGGGTCGGGGTCGGGGTCGAGTCGGCGCGTTTGGTCCGATGCTGCGCCGTAGCGGGATCAGAACCACAAGGACCACAAGGACCACAAGGACCAGAAGAAGAAGAAGAAGAGATGGAGGAGGATGGGTGGGCGATGGGCACGATGGGATGGGATCGTTGCGTGCGCGGAGCCACATTGAGCAGCAGAACGCGGGAAGGGGGCAGGTTCATGGGGTGCGCCAGCGGAGGCGGTAAGAGCCGCCTGGCCTGTGGGGGAACGACTCGGCGGGCGGATCTGGTCTGCGGGTAGATGCAGAGGCAGAGACTGAGGATGAGGCTGGGGCTGGGGCTGAGGCAGAGGAGGTCTGCTGGCAGTGGCGGTGGTAGGCTTCGTGCTGGGCGCGGTCGAGGTTGCTGAGGATGGCGACGCTCTTTGCAATGCGTTTCCACTTGCCGCGGGGCGGCTGGGAAGACGGCGGTGGGGCGGGGCGGGCCGAGAGGAATCCGGCTGCCTCGAGGGTTTGTTGGGCGCGTGGGGGCGGTGGTGGCATGGGATGGGGGATGGAGGGATAGGGGGATGGGGGATGGAGGATGGAGGATGGAGGATGGAAGATGGGGGATGGAGGATGGAGGATGGAGGATGGGGGATGGAGGATGGGGGATGGAGGACGGACAAGTTAAATTGCATTCGCAGTGGGAATGTTGATGTTTGTTGTGATCGGCACAGGGCGAGCGAGGCAAGGCGCGCACATCACCTGCATCATGCATCAGCATCACCCTGCTGAGCCTCATCGATCATCGTGGACGTCATCCACGTCATGGATGTGGCAACTGAATATTGAATCGTGATGGCTAGATAGACGATCCGAGATCCAAGCACAGACCGCCCGGCCCACGGCTTGGTTCTGTCCGGCAGCCGGGTTGGGGTTATTATGGGGGGGATTCCATCTTGGCTTGGGCGACGCTGACGCTCAACCTGAGCACCGTTCCCGTTCCCGTTCCCGTTCCCGTTCCCATTCTCGTTCCCGTTCCCATTCCCGTTCCCGTTCCCATTCCCGTTCCCGTTCACTTGCCGCGTGGCTCGAGCGGACGCGCGACGGGACTGAGTACTGACGGTGCTGATCGCGACTGGCTGAGCAGCGACGAATGATGTTCCCGCGGCTCCCTGTCGCCCGCAGCACCCGACGCGCCGCAGCTTGCTTCTCCCTCGGCCCCAGCCGGACGGGTGCCTACCGTTCCTCCCACCAACCCGCCTCGCCCGCACACCACCGTACCGCCATGTCACCCCACACCTCCCACACCTCCCACACCTCGCCCGCCTCGCCCGCGCCTCTCGTCCCGGCCGCCGCACCGGGTCACCGCCGCGCCGCCTCGGCCATCGTCCTCGTCCCCCTGTCTCTGCCTCTGCCTCGGACTCTGCCTCAGACTCTGCATCAGACTCTGCCTCTGCTTCGGCCACTGTCTCTGCGTCGGGCACGACGATAAGCGAATACAACCTTCTGCTCCTGCAACGTTCTGCCCGCGGCAGGTTCCGCAACGCGCTCGTCTTTCCTGGTGGTAAAGTCGACCCGGCCGATTTGGCCACCGCTCAGCATCTCCTTCACCTAGCCCATCCCCACATCCATCCCCATCAACAGCAAGGTCAACAACAACAGCAAGGTCAACGTCAAGATCCAGAGCACCATTCCGCCCCTTGCCCCTCCGGCTGCGGATCGTTGGACTGTAGCTCTAGCCGAGCGGATGCTGTGGCAGTGCAAGAGCTGGGGGTACGCGTGGCGGCGCTGCGGGAGACGTTGGAAGAGACAGGTTTGCTACTGGTTCCAACGGCAGTCGTGGATACCAGCTTGACGCCCACGGGGGGAAACGCACGAGGAAGGAGGAGAAGTAAGAGGAGAAAAAGGAGGAGAAGGAGGAGACCCAACGGGGCACCCAGTGGGGCACTTAGGTGGGCACCCAACGGGAGTGATGGTCCCGCCCCTGTTTTCTCCGCTGCTACCGTCAGATTGGGGTTACAGCGAGGCCGAGTGGCACGAGCTGATTGATCATGTGCACACGAACCCCGAAGCATTCGGCGCGTTGCTTTTCCGCCATGCCGCGACCGTGGTAGCTGCATCATCATCATCACCGCCATCATCTACTACTTCTTCCACTTCCACTTCCACTTCCACTTCCACTTCCACTTCCACTTCCCCTTCCACTTCACTTTCTCCTTCTTCTTCGTCGCCTGGTTCAACGTCTTACTCTGCGCCGCTGAACGCCAAGTACGCGAGTCGGCTGGTGACAGCCCTGCTGGACGGCTGGCCGCAGTAATGCGCTGGTGCGCGCCCATTGGCCTGGCGGGCCAAGCGTCCCCCAAACATAAATTCGACACATCGTTTTACTTGCTCTGCCTCGATAGGCCCATCGGTACGGGTCCCGCTTACGTCGCCCCCTCACCCACTTCCTCACCCAGTACCTCACCCAGTGGCGCACCCAGTGCCGCGCGCACCACCTCACCCAACCCCTGGCCCAAGGGCATTCCCATCGCGCGTCCGGACGGGGCGGAACTTACGGCGCTAGAGCTCTGTCGGGCGGGGAAACGGTAGCCGGTGCGTTGGCAGGCCACAAGACGCTCTACCCTCCTCAGTTGTACATTCTTTCTGAGCTTGCGCAGTGGCAAGACGACGCTGCTGCTACTACTTCTTCTTCTGCTGCTGCTGTTGGAGAAGCACTAAATGGTGAAAGGGGAGCAAGGGGAGAAAAGGAGGTCTTCCTCTCTCGATCCATCCCGTCCCATTTGTCCCCCTCGTTCAATCCACCAGCAGCACCAGCACCACCACCACCACCATATCTGGTAGCGATGCCGATGCCAATGGTATCCGCACCAGTGCCCCTACCCCCCCTGCCCCCCCTGCCGTGATGGGGGTGATGTTACTGGGGCAAGACGATGGGTACGGTCTTGCGGCGCAAGATCCCAAGGCCGCTCTTGCGCGTTCCACCCTCGTTGGGGCGGTGCGGACAGGTGGGACGTACGCCGCTCCTGAATCGACGGATGGGACGTACGCCAATCCCGAATGCGGGCGCGATGCTGCGCCGTCGAGCACGGGGCCGAGTGTGCATCGGATTTATGTGAGGCCCACGGTGGCGGGGTTTGTGCCGGTGGCAATTCGACGGACCAACGTGCGTGGCAGGAAGGATTTATGTGTGGGTCGGGGGATGCGGTGGATGGCGGGGGTGCGGCGGATGCGGTGGATGGTGCGAGTGGGCAAATGGGTGGTCCAAGGGCAAGTCGATTGTAATGCATCGAAGGAGAAATGCGGCGGCGGGGATAGGGGGCCAGGCGGCCAGCGTCGGGGGATCGGTTGGATCTGGAGTGGGTTGCGGTCCATGTTCCATGTCTATCCTGCATGCTAGGCATCGATGCTCTCTCTTGCACCTACTGTCGCCAGTATATTCCCACCATGCATGCCCACCATACGCCAGTATATCCCCACCATACGCCAGTATATCCCCACCATACGCCAGTATATCCCCACCATACGCCAGTATATCCCCACCATACGCCAGTATATCCCCACCATACGCCAGTATATCCCCACCATACGCCAGTATATCCCCACCATGCTCACCAACATGCCCACCATGCTCACCATGCTCACCATGCACACGATGCACACCATGCATACGGACATCATAACGCCAGCCCGACTGGTCGGGTGTACGCACTGCGATGCTCCTCGACTCGGTACTAGGTACCCATACCCCTCCTGCCCCCGCGCTCGAAATGGGTCGATTCAATTCAATGGTTCAACGGGTCGCGGATTCAGGATCGCAGATTCAGGATCGCGGATTCAGGATCGCGGATTCGACGGACCGGCGGATCACGAATGGTCGAGAGCAGTGGAATGGGGCGATGAGGGAGCGAAGGAGAAAGAGAAGGAGAAGGAGGAGAAGGAGGAACCGATACGAAGAGGGTGGGGCGGTTCATAGACCCAAAGCGCCCTGAGAAAGAAAAGACCAAAGTGAACCAAGTCAAACGAGAAAAGGGACAAAGACAAAGGAGAAACAAAGCGAAAAGCGAAAAGCGAAAAGAGAAAAAAGACAAGTAGAACAGGGGGGACGTGACGTGAAAAGGGAAGGGAAGGGAACTGAACAACTGAACTGAACTGAACTGAACTGAACTGAACTGAACTGAACTGAACTGAACTAATATGGGGGTGGAGTAGAGAGGAGAGATGAGGAGGGGACGGGAGGGGAGTGTAGCGTGGTCAACGGCAAGTACTCTCAATGGTCGAGAGTCGAGGACCACCACGGAGGAAAGGCGAGGGAACGGCGAGGGAAAGGCGAGGGATCCAGCAGGGTTACCATGTTACAGGTTACAAGGCAAGGGGAAAGAAGGGGAACGGTGCAGGGAAACAGAGAGGAAGAGACTGAGGAAAGCGAAAGCGAAAGCGAAAGCGAAAGCGAAAGCAAAACCGAGAGGCAAGCGAAACAGGGGCCGAACAACGAGGCGAACGGAAACACATATATTGTGACATGTAGCATGCGAGGTGTGGCATGCGAGGCATATGAGATGTGACATTGCGACATGGCAGGAGGAGACAAACTGACGCGTGTCCTGGAAAACTTTTGCAGTCGCAAGCCAAGCCCAACCGAGCCCGACCGAGCCTGAGCCCGACCGAGCCCGACCGAGCCTGAGCCCGACCGAGCCTGAGCCCGACCGACCGACTGACCAACAGGAGTGCGTGGATCGAGCGCACCAACAGGATTTATCGATCGATTCTCGATCGTCGATGAAGCGCAGCTAAACGTTAAACAACGCGTTGCCGGTAATCGATAACCGCACCAAGAAACGCCACCACCCACGCACAACCAATCCCACGCACAATCTCCCACCAACGAAAACACGAAGCCAAAACGAAAGAAAAAAAGAAAGAAAGAAAGAGATCATCGATCATTTAAAGATTAATCTTTGAACAGTGAAACGGTGACGTGAACAGTAGTGAAACTAGGGAAGCTAGTGAAAGCTAGTGAAGCTAATGAAGCTTGAAGTTAATGACTAGCTTGACTGACGTGAAACGTCCAAGTGAATCCAGTGGTCATGCCGGTCATGGAACATGGAACGGCCATTGGCCGAGCCCGAGCCTGGCCACCAGAACCACCACGGCCACCAGGCCACAAAAAAAAACAGAACATAAAGGGCCAGAGCGCGGAAAGCGAGGAGCTAAGGTGCTGCGCATAGGGGGAAGGGGAGGCAAGGGAGGTAAAGGGTTGAGTGTTGATGGGTGAATATTGAGGGGTTTAATATTGAGGGTTGAGGGATTGAGATCTGAGAGGTCCGAGGAGGCGGGGGGGAAAGGGGGGGCAGCGTAGCCCGCCCTTTCACCTTCATCTTGACGTGCACGTTACCGAAACGGGCATGGAGACGCTTACGGGTAAATGCGATCAATGTCCTTCTTATACTTGGCCTCGACCTTCTTACGTTCGATTTTCTGAGCGGCAGTCATGTCCAGTTCGTCCGGGACAAGCAAGACAGTTTGGAGCAACTGGAGCGGGGCAAAGCGAGCGGCCTTACCCGTGGCAGTGAGGGAAGCCAAGACGTATTGAGCAACCGGTTTCGAGTCGCACAACTTGTGCAAGTCCCAGTCCGGTTGGACGCCAGGCACGTCACCCGCTTCAATGCGGGCGCGCAAGTTGGCTTCGTTGGGGAAGACGACGCCCATTGCCTTGTTAGCGTCCGAGTTGGCAACAACACAAATGTTACCGACCAAAACGTTGCTCTTGTACGTGCTCTCCAACGCTTCTAGACCAATGTACTCCCCGCCCGCCAACTTGACCAAATTCTTCTTACGGTCAATCAACGACAGTGTGCCGTCCTTGTTGAATTGGCCCACGTCGCCCGTCATGAGCCAGCCCTCGTCGTTGATCGTTTCCTTGGTCAACTCGGGCTGCTTATAGTACCCGGCACACACGGCCGGACCACGGATCCACACCTCGCCCTGCGGTGGGTTGTTGGTCGCCTTGTACCCAGCCTCAGGCACATCCACCAACTTGACTTCGATCGCAGGCGAGATGACGCCGACGCTCGACAAGGAGTTGAACTCCGGGGTGCAAATGGCGCACATGGCCGACGACTCGGTCATACCGTACCCCTGCAGGATCTGGACCAGGGTGGTATCGATAAAGGATTGGGTGGCATGCGAAATGGGTGCGCCGCCCGACAAGGACAAGCGCAGTCGGCCGCCCGTCTGCGCCCGCACTTGGCCAAACACCAAATCGGCCACATTCTTAACCAGGGGCAAACCGCTCGATTTGAGTGCGAGCGCCGTGTTGAACACTGTCTTTTTCAGCGCACCACCTTGGTTCACCTTGGCCAAAATGCCCTTGCGGATCGTCTCAAACACCGTCGGCACGCCCACCAACAAGGTCGGTCGGAACTCTTGCAGATCGCCCTTGCAGTTGCGCACGCTGGCATTGGTCAACGTCTTGACCCGGCCATAGCCCAACGTCAAGCCCAGGTGGATCAACGAACATTCCGCCACAAATTCAAGAATGTGCGCCAGGGGCAGGTAGGCCAACAAGGTATCGTCCGCAGCAAAGTACGGGCCGAGGAGCAAGGTCACCGTACCCACCGATGACACGACATTCCTGTGCAACAGCAACACACCCTTGGGCTGGCCCGTGCTGCCCGAGGTGTACATGATGCAGGCCAACGAATCGGGTGAGGGCAAGGTGGGTTCCTGGTCCACCGTCTTACCCAGCTCAATGAGCTCGTCGAGCGTCAAGGTTTTGCCGCCGCGTTCGGTCAGCACGGCATCGAGCGCGGCAGCCTTGCCGGCCTCGTCCTTGCCATCGTAAATGACATACTTGAGGTGGGGCGTGTTGGCCACCACCTTGGCCAACATGGACAGCAGATTGGCATTGGTAAACATGCCGACCACTTCGGGTTCGTCGAGGGAAAAGGTCAGACCATCTTCGCCCAGCGGTCGTACGCCGTGCAAAAGACGATGCTCTGGCGGAAGCAGGCGTGGGCGACAAGCTGCCAGTTGAGGCTGTGGGAGGTTGGAAAGCAAGCAGCAAGTCAGTCCACCCACTCGAAAATCAGAGCGGTGAGATAGCGAGCAACACATACCAGGTCTGGGAGTAGATGTTGAAGTGGGTGTCCTTGTTGAGGCCGAGGGCCAAGAGACCGTTGGAGATGATCTTGACCTGCTCCAGCATTTCCGTGTAGGAGATGTACTGCGGGGGGGGGGGGGGCGGGGTCAGAAGAAAAGAAACAAGAAAGGGGAGGGGAGGAGAACATACGTGGTAGTGGGACAGTTCGTAGAACTGCCAGTTCTTGGTCTCCTTGATCTCCTTGCCGCCGACAGTCTTGGTGACCTCCTTGGCTTCGTTGTGCACTTGATCACGTCGCGCCACCCGGCGGCATGCTTGGAGCCAAACTCTGCGGGGGGGGGGGGGGGGGGGGGTCAGGAGTCCGAGGCAAGCGGGGAGGAGAGACGAGAGGAGACGCACTTTTGGCGGCGGCGGGCAGGAGGTCGGCCATGGTGTTGATGCGTCGGCGGGGCGCTCGACGAGGTGGTCGGGGCTGAGGAAGGCGCGGTGGACGCGGGTCTCGCCGGGGCGGGCAGGGCCGCCGACGGGGACGGTGGCAGAGCGGGCCATGGGTGGTGGGGGCGGTGGGGGCGGTGGGGGCGGGGGGGGCGGTGGGGGGGTGGTGGTGGTGCGGGAGGCGGGAGGCGGCGGCGGCTGAATGCGGCGGGGAATGCGTCGGCCCAAAGCGTCCCAACGCGTCGAAGCGCAACCGCAGAGCCACAAACCACCAACCCCAGCACGCTGCCGGCGCCCGCACGGCGCCAGTGTGCGTCGCGCAGGCGCCGTCGCGTGATTGGTGCCGGCGACTCATCGGGTGTTCCGCGCGGGGGCGGAACGCGCATCGAACTGGCTGCGGCGCTGCCTGAATGGTCCGCGGGCAATCATCAATATCATATCAGGATCAGCATAGCAAGCACTATCCACTCCCGAGCACGCCCAAGCGCGTGGAGGGCATCGTGTGGAGGGTGACGGTGATGGCCGAGCAGGGCGCGTGGACGCTCTGTGGCGCGTGGGGAATGCACTCACGCGTCATGCCGGGGCTCGCCGCTGGCCAAACACGCCGCCCTTGGCCCACCCGCCGCCTGCCCGCGCGGGGGGGCAGTGTCCTGCACCGCCGCCCTCGCGTCTCTGCGCCGCATCCCACACGCACAAGTCGATAAAGACCGCAATGCACATAGCCTCCCATCCCCATCCGCATCGCATCCGCATCCCCCTCCCCCATCCCCATCCCCTCCCCATCGCATCCCATCCCCATCCCCATCCCATCCCCTCCCCCCCCTCCCCCCCACCCCCTTCCCCCCCCCCCGCCATGACCAACCAACCCCCCCCCGACACTGCGCCCGCGGCCACCCTCCTCCGCCCACGGCCCTTCTTCTACCTCGTCGTGCTCTTTGTCACGCTCAGCTCCTTCTCCTACGGCTACGGCATTGCCGAGCTCAATGCCCTCCAGGGCGCACTGACCTGCTACCCACAGCCTCCTCCCTGCCTCCTCCTCAGCCCCCCCGCTCGACTGCCTCGGCCTGACCGACACCCAGTTCGGCCTCGTCACCGCCCTCTTCACCGTCGGGCCTGGTCGGCTCCGCCACCCTGCCCCTGGTCCAGCGCGCCCTCCGCCTCGGCTTGCGCGGCTCCCTCTTTGCTGCCCTCACGCTCAATGAGCTGGGCAACGTGCTGATTGCCGTGGCCCAGTCGGGCGCCGTGGCGGGCTCGGCGCCTGGTCACTGGTCTCGGCTCGGGCTTTTCCTTGGTCGCCGTGCCCGTCTACCTCAAGTACGGTTTGCCTGCCTTGGCTTCCCTACCTCTCTCTCTGCTCAGATGCCCGCATGCGCCCTAGCCCTAACCCGCATTTCTTTTCTTTTCTGTGATTTCCCTCCCTTTCCTTTCGCTTCCTTCCACAGCGACATCTCCCCGCCCTCGATCAAGGGCTCGATCGGCGTGCTGAACCAAGTGGGCAACGTGGTGGGCATCGTGGTCGCCCAAAGTATTGGCGTTGCCCTGGCGTCGTACGCGACCAGCCCAGCGGAGGCGAGCAGAGGAGCAGTGCCTGGCGGTTGGTCCCCCTGATGAGTACAGCCATGTCCTTGGCCCAATTGATCTGGGGCGTGGTGCTGGCTGTCGATGGACCCGTGTCGACGGAAACCAGCGGCGGCGCACAGGCCAAGGCGCAAGCCGATCGCATTCGGGACTTGTTGTGGGTGGCCGAGCCTACGTCCGTCTCGGTCGGTGCTGTGGAAGCTTCCCCGGCACCACCAGTCCACCCACCGCGAACCACGGCTACTGCCACTGCCACTGCCACTGCCATGCTACTGCCACCGCCGCCGCAGCCAGCCCCTCGGCCCCGACACGACCGACGAACGTCAGCCGCCTTTCCGCCCGCCCGTCCGCGCCGTCTTCGACGCCTGCCGCGCTTGCCGATGACCATGCCCCGCCGGCCCATCACGGTCAAAGCGCTGTTTACCGACCCGGCCTTGCATCCGGGAATGTGGATGATCGTAGTGACCCAAGTGGGCCAACAATTGTCGGGGCTGAATGCGATTCTGTACTACTCGTCGGGCATCTTGAGCGCACCTGTTTGCCGATCATGCCAACAAGGATGAGATTGTTCGGACCTTGTCGGTCACCATCACGGTGGTCAATGCGCTGATGACGTACGTCTTCCCCCCCCCCCCCCCCTGTCCCCTTCCTTTCCGTGCAAACGACCTACGCTGAGTAGGGTCGACTTCTGGGTGTATCCCGAGTGCCCGAATCCTGACCTCCTCCCCCCCCGCCGCCTCACCTTGCTCTCTTGGGTGGTATTTCCCTTCGAACCAGGTTCCCGCCGATTCTGCTCGTGTCGGAGAAGTGTTGGACGGAAACGGCTGCTGCTACTCTCGACGATGGTCTCTGTGATCGCGACATCAGTGCTGGGCTTGAGTTTGGAGCTGACCCTGCTGGCTGGCTGGCGGCACTGATGATCTTAGTATTTGTGACGGGTTCGCGGTAGGTCTGGGACCGTACCATTTTTGATTTTGCCCGAACTTGTACCGCCGCAAGCGGCGTCGTTGGCTGGTTCCGTGGCTGAGCATCAATTGGTCAGCAACATTACGCTTGCCTCGACGTTTTGCCCCTTCGTCGTGCGCTGTCGTACCTCGATGGCGGGAAAGGCGGGTTGGTCTACTGCGTGTTTGCTGCGATTCAACTTGCTCACTTTCCACCTCGTTCGCAAGTACTATGTCTACCGTGGACCCGAGTAAAAAAAACTCAAACGCGTGCCGTTTTCGCCTTCACCTTTACGCTTTAAGCTTTATCCTTCACCCTTCACCCTTCACCCTTCACCTTGACCATTGACCCTTACGCGTTACGCCGTATCTTTACGCTCAAGCTCCAAGCTCCATGTTCCCCTTCCGGTTCCTGCCATTCGCGTTCCACTTGACTTCCTGCACATGCATTTCCTGCCCTTTGTTTTTGCCCTTTGCTCATTTCCTCATTTCCCCCTCAATCAACTTCTCTACCTAGGAAATAAAGGACGTAGTCAATCAACAATCAACTTCTTCCCTAGGCCCAGCCACGCTGTGCCCCCGAGAAGCGAGAAACGAGAACGAGAAACGAGAAACGAGAAGAACCCCCGCCCATGCCATCCTCCCATCCTGCCCTCCCTAGGAGAGGGGAGACGGAGGAAGGGGAGGCAATACAGCAGTGCAGCAGAGACGCGTGGGAATGGCGGGGAAACAATCAAGCCAGGAAGTAATCAAGAGTAGGCGGGAAGGGGGGGGGGAGGGGGAGGGAATTGCTCGATATGCTCGATCGGTTCGATATGCTCGCTACGCTCGGTATGCGCGATACGCAAGCGGAGAAACCAACCCAAGTCAGATCAGTCAGAAGAGAGAGAAAAAAAAGAGAGAGAACAAGAGAAAGAAAAGAAGAAAAGAAAAGACAGCTCAGCGGAGGAGTAGAATAAATCACACAAGCGCGTTCTCGTTGCATTACCTATCGCCTATCGGCTATCACCTATCGCCCCGCCCCCTATTGCCTATTGCCTATTGCCTATTGCCTATTGCCTCTTTGTGGGTTACAAGTTACAGGCAGAGGCTGAAGCGACCAACCATCAAATCGAATCGCCTCGGATCGAATCGCCTGAGCTCGAGAGAGAGGAGAGGAAAGAGAGGGAAATAGTGGCAGGGTACGACGTGCCGGGGTAGTAGGGGCCGGACAAGGGAACGTCCGGGAAGCGCAGACGCAGGTGGCGCAGAGCGGGGCGCAGAGCTGCTGGGTGATGCTGGTAGGGATAGGGACACAAAGGAACCGAAGGGGTAGCGAAGATGATTGGTGAGGGAGATAACAGAGATGATAGAGGGGATAGAGAGAGAGCATCAGGACGATCCCGATCCCAATCCCGATCCCAAATCACGAGTAATCTTCCTCTTCGTCCGTCAATTCTCCACGGCCTCGATCCCGCCATGACGACCGCCCAGTCCGCGGCGTTTGGCCCAGTGCCATCCGTCGGAATAGGGAGCAACGCGGATAGGGAGCAAGATCGATGCCCATCCCCTTGCGTCTCGGTGGGGCCGGCACGCCGAGGCCAACGCGGAAGTGGAAGTGGAAGTGGAAGAGGCAGAGGCAGAGGCAGAGGCAGAAGAAGAGAAGAACGAAGGTGCTGCGGGAGAGGGAGCTTAGCCCAGACCCAGACCCAGACCAGGCGCAGTAGCAAAGCCTCGGTCCCCCCTCGAAGCTCTCGTTGACCTCTCCAGTCCACTCGAGCCACTGGGTGCACATGCACTGGGCATTCCGCCTGACGACCCTGTCCAGCCGAGTCGGCAAGGCCGACATGGAAGAACAGGCGCAAATTCTGTACCGCGCCGAGATCGTAGACGTTGACGAAGCGTTGACCGCGGCGGCGTGCGAGCATATCGTAGTGGTTGTTATCGTGTGACTCGACGGAGGTTTCCCCCGCGCGACGAGCAAGATTTGCCATGCAGCCATGACGGCGACGCCCAAGCCAATGACCAAGGCTAAGGTCCACGTGAGCAGTACGCACACGCGGGGCGTGTAAGTGTGCGTCCAAGTGTGAGGCGCAGTAAAAGCTTGTCGTGCCACGGGGAAGCCCGTGGCACATGATGATACAGGCTACGCCTAGCCACGCCATGAACAAGACAAAGTACCGCTCGTTGCCCAGGCCAACACATTGGTTCAGCCAGGGACAGTGGTGGTCCTACGCCCAACGAAAACGAAAACGAAAACGAAAACGGTCAGTTCCATCTCGTGCTGCATTCTCCCTTGAAAGGGGGGACGAAGCGGATGCAGGCGAAGCAAGCGCAGCCAAAGGGACAAGCAGGGGCGGGGGGGGGGCACGTACGTATTTCAAGATGCACGTCTTGCACACTGAGCAGTGTGCGTACGTTCCGGTTTGGGAGGGGGTACAAGTACCAAGCCTCCTCCTCTCCAACCAAGCACGAATATCGTCCTCCGTTTCGTCCTGTGCTAATGCTACGCCTGTGTCGTCAGGGGCGCCAGCGGAGAGACGTATCTTCATCACTAGCGCTGCTGTGGTGGGCCAAGCCAGCCGATCGTGGTGGCCACGCATGTTTGCTCCGCATTGCCCGTTCCATCGAGCGAATCTCAGGCGGCAACGCGGCCAACGCTTTGAACAGCGGTACCTTGGGACACTTGTGGCACATCTTTGTCACGGGGAACAGATCGTCCGAATCAATGTCTTCCAGCACTGGGTCGGCACCTACTGCGCCCCGTGCGCCACTTGTGCCAGCCACCAACGCCGCGCTCGGCATGTCGAGCGAGCTGCGTGAGCTCGAGGCGAAGCCAGCGCCACTCCCCCCGGCAAGGGATAGGAAGACGATGCGTTCTGACCCATCGGTCCCATCGGTCCCATCGAACCACCGGGGGGGAACTGGAAGCCTTGGGTCATCGGCATTGTGGGCATGTGGTGGATAGCACCAGCGCGCGGCGTGGGGGCAATCAAAACGTCGGCGTTGCGAGCGGTAAGGAACCAAGGCTGGCGCCGGTGCGGTGGCCTGCACGGCTGCTGAGACCAATGAGATCGTCTGGGCGACCTGGGGTGGGTGCAGTGGGTGCGGCGGATGTCGCGGATGTCGCGCAGGTGTGGGGAGCATACAGGTCCTGTTCCAGCGCAGCATCGGGCGTGTGGGCGCGGCGAGGTTCGGGGGAACGGGGGGGAGGCGAGCGCGTGCGGCCACGGGGTTATAGTGCGACGCACCAGGGAAGAGGAAGGAGGCGCCGGGCTGCTACTTTCCGCTACTGGTACCGGTACCGGCGCCGGCACGTGCGTGGCGGGCCAACCAAGCCGGGTCCGGAGCGGTGTGGGATCCCGATCCGGCCGTCCTCGCATTCCCTCCGCCGGCAGGGCCAAGGGAGAGACGAGAGGGGTGGTTCGTGGCTTGGCATTGGCATTGACATTGACACTGGCCTTGGCACTGTGTTCTTGTCGTGCGCGTGCGCGTGCGAGCCGCTCGCTGGATTCGCTGGCTTTGAGTAACTTGATCGGCTTGGAAGGCACGACGACCAAGTCGGAATGGGCGCGGAGCGAGACGGGCGAAGCGCGAGCAACACGTTTGCGCATGGTGAGCCACCAGTGCGTGCTGCCTGGTCCGATGCGGTGTTCGTGGAGGGAAGGAGCGAGGCCTGTCATCACGCCCCCGGGAGGCTCGGTGGTGGCCATGTAGTAGTGGAAAAAGACGCTGTAGCCGATAAACATACACGCCGCCAGGGTTGCCCAAAAGCGCGCCAGCAGCAGTGGTTCAGCGACGAGAGCGTGGCAGGTGAGCCGCGGGAGGGCGAGGATGGATGCGTGGGCGTCCCAGAGCGGGGCATAGGACGCCGGGAAGGGAGTCAAGACGGCGAACATGGTCGTGACTGGGAATCAACGGGTCAGCAGGGTCGCGGCGCTGGTCACGGAGGAGGGCAAGGCAAGACGCACAGTAGGACCAGGCGCCCATGGCGACCAGGGCCCAGCAGAGCACGATGAAGACGGGCCGGCGGCGCCGGTGAGCCAGTCGGCAAACGCCTCGAAGCGGCGGAAGGCGCGGTGGACGAAGGTGGCGCTGAAGCGCAGCAGGCGGCCCAGCATGGCGCCTGGGATGCGGGGCGGCGAGGAGAAGCGGCGGCGAGGCGAGACGAGGAGGCGAGATGTAAGCGGTAAGCGGCACACCAATCCAATTCAATTCCATTAATTCAATTCAATTCAATTCAATTTAATTCCACCGACGCGCTGCTCCGTAGGGTTAGGGTGGAAAGCCAGCGCAACGAACGCGACCCACTTCCGACATCTCACTCGAGCTTGGCTCTTGCCCGCGCCATCTCACAGCACCTTGTCCCCCGAACCCCATCTGCCGCCCGCCATGGGCTCCTCTGCGCCTGCCCCCCCCGCGCCCGACAAGGACAAGGAAAGGACAAGGACAAGGACAAGGCCAATCTCGGTGGCGGCGGCGTCGGCGCCGGCAAGCACAAGAGCAAAGCCTACAACACCACCCTTGCCCTCCGCTCCGACGCAGCCAAGTACCGCGCCAAGTACAAGGACCTCAAGCGCCAAGTCCTCCTCATCGAAAGCCAGAACGACCAGATGCACACCACAACGTTGCAGCTCAAGCGCAACATCCAGCGTATGCGTCTGGAACGTGCGTACGTACCTTTCCTTGCCTCCCTGCTCCGCGTCAACGTCAACGTCCATGTCAACGTCGACGGCGAGCCACAACCCCTATCCCCGCATTTCACACCAACTGACCCACTGCCTTACCCACGCCCATGCCGCATGTGGCCCACAGCTTGCTGTATGAGAAGATGGAGGCGGAGGTTCTGGCCATGGAACAGCTCGAGATGGAGCTCGACCCGACCACGCACCCTGCCGACACGGGTCTGGACAAGGGCTTGACCACTGGAAATGGCGCGAGCACTGCCCACCCCGATGAAGCGGGTGGTCATACTACTGCCACTGCCACTGCCACTGCCACATCCAACCCGGCCCTGCAGGCAGAACAAGCGGGCACTTCGCGTTCCCCTCGTTCTTCACGGCGCGAACGCGAACGTGAACGCGAGGACCGGACCTGCCACGAGGCCGAAGCTACTCTTCTTCCCCTGAGTCGGACCGACGTCACGGGCGCGACATCAGTCGTTCTCTTCTGCGTACCGGCACCGCAATGGTGCGACTACTCTCCCCCGATGCCGATGTCGATGCCGATGGGCAGGGGAGGAAGCCTTGGATCCCTCTCCGGCCCGGCGAACTGTGCGGGACTACTCGTCGTCCGAAGAAGAGTTCTAGTTGGTGTACCTCTAATCTAAACCTACGAGGGCGTGCGCCGGGGCAAGGCGCGTTTCCGCATCGCATGGGGGTAGTCTCAGCGTCTCAGCGGCCAGAACAGTGGAGTTGTATCGTCTTTGTATCCTATCGATCCAACAGATCCAACGCAGGGTGCGCCAGGGAGAGGGGTACAGAATTCAGAGGGTGGGGTGATAGAGATGGGGTGAGAAAAGGTCCGAATCCAGCATGCCGCCGCGTGGGGGACAGGGGAAAGACATGCAGGTAAAGGAAAACCCTCGCAAAGGGAACTTGAGCAAGGGATGACAAAAGACAAAAGGGGTAGATGATCCCAGTGTAGGAGCGGAGAGGGGGAGGGGCTGTTATATCTGTGGGAGCAGATGTGCTTACTTTCCGATGGGCAGCGTAGTAGGTTTGGTGGGGAGGGGGAAAGGGAGGAGGGGGAGGGGGGGGGGAGGCTGTGGCACATGGTGCACTTCTCAAGTTTAGAGCAAACCAGCCCCGCTCCTAGCGCAGCGACCACAGCCACTGCGGCCCCTACGACCGTCTTGACGGCTCCGGACTTTTTCGGTTGTGCCGACGAGCCAATCAGGCTGCTTGCGGCACTGGCCGAGGTGGCCTGGGCGCGGGGAAGCCGAGGGTGAGGCAGAGAGGTCGGTGGTGGCAATGGCGGCGGTGGTAGGGAGAGAAGAAAGGGCCGCAGGCTCTGTGGACGAAGGCACAGGGAGTACACTGTTACTGTCTACATACCCAATCCGAGCAAGCCATTGCTAATTGTCGACACGGCCGAGCAAGAGCTTGGAGTCGGGTACGAGTACGCAGCGGACGGGGTCACCTGGTCCTCCTGTGCGTTCTGGTACGAGTAGGCGGTGGCGCCGACAGTGTAGCCCGAAAAGTACTGTTGGAAAGTGGAGGTGGAGCCGTCGGGTTGCGGGTACAGGCCAGGCGGGTAAGCCGAGTCGGCCTCACACGATTCAAATGTCCCGTTGGTAAGGGGAAGTTGGGCCATGACGAACTGGCATCCCATTTCGTAGGGTGTGCTGCATTCGGTCGTTGGCGTTGCCTCGTCCGACCGGCAATGCACACACGGAAACACATTTCGGACGAAGAGATGTAGTTCATCCACTCTTCGTAAAACACATCCGTCTTGCCATCTTGGATGTTGGAGGTGACGTTGCCGCCCACAGGATTGCCCATGTTGGTCGCACCGTGAGGATCCAACTCTCCCCCGAGTCACCGGGAGCGACATTGATGTTGGTAAAGTCGCCGATGGCGTAGAGCTGGAGGTACAGCGGCGTCTTGACGAACTGGACCGCAGTGACGGTACCATCGGGCTACAGGTGAGAAAAAACAGAGAAAGCAGACGTCAGCCATGGGCTCGGCGGATCCAGCAAAGAAAAGGACAACAAGCACAGAGGGCAGGACGGCCAGAGAACGTACGATGACACGGGCATGTTGCGAGGCTTGGTACAGTAAGCGACTGTCGTCTGCTCCAAATCTCCTAGGGTGTCGGTATTGGTAAGGGGAGAAGGGGCAAACGTGCACCAGTCATCGATGGAGTGACACTGGCCAAGCGGGAGTCCGAAGTCTGGTTGATGGCCGTGTTGAGTTCGGGTTCGTCGGTGGTTGGTGGGACCATTCTTGCCGCGGCCCGTGACGCCCCAGTAGGTAGGGCTGGGGGAGCCGTACGAGAAGGGGGCAGGGCTGGCAACGGACCAGATGCCACATCAGTAGCAAGCGTCGTGGTAATTGGCATGGTGGTGACCACCGACACGGACGACGTTTGGTCACTGCCCGCTTGTCGACCATTGCGTTGGTTGGGGCAGGGATGCGGGCCTCGGGACGGTAGAGGATGGCGCGTGCGGACACGCTGCTGGCCGCAGCACAGCAGCAGCAACAAGAGACGATCCCACGACGTGCATCGGTGGTCTGGATGCAAGGAAAGAGGGACGAAGAGGGTGGCTGTTGCTGGTGGTCGGCGGTGGGGGTTGGGGGTGGCCATCTCCCTTTATACCCCGTCCGTGGACAGCAACGGATAGCCGCCCGCAGCAGAGGGCGTCCCAGTGGGCAGCATGTACCATGTATGTCATGACACCAGCACGCGCCCGAGGCTGGCGCCGTGCTCGTCAGCTCGTCAAGTGACTAGGGACTGGTACGAGAGTCGCAGGCCTACTGGGATGATCGAGATAATCACCATCGATCATCGACCACTTGTCCCATGTCCATGACCATGGCACCGCGGTCACGCGGTCACGTTCAGCGTGCAAGTGAACGAGCCCATGTCACACGTGCTGTTGGTGGCCATCCAGCCGCACACCGCAAGCGGCTGGCCTGGCCTGGGCTCCGACAGCGACAGTGCAGTGTGCTCCGACCTGGTATAGGACTGCTAGGGCGTGCCCGCGGACGAACCTAGGCGACCTAGTAGGCGGACCCACAAGGCGACTCATGATGCATGACGCTTGAAGCTACCCACGCCTGGCCCACAAGCAGGTGGTGCGGATCAACCCAGCGAGACCGGCAGTGTACAGTGGGCCGGTGAGATAGCAGCTAGATCGGCCAGTGCGATCAGAAATCACAGATCGGTGTAGATCGCACCGACGCCGCCGTGTGCCCATCACATGTCACATGCTCCCACCGCCCTCACACAGGCCTCAGGCTCAGGCCTCACAACCCCATCTTTTGGCCGATCGCTGGCACAGGGCAGGTGTAAAGGCAGTGAGGATTGGGCGCCGTTTGCGTCTCGTGGGGAGGGTGGCGGTCAGCGACCGCTGAGCCTCAGCAGCTCGGCCCGTTTCTATCATCCACATATTATCTCCTCTCTGCACCAGGCAGTTCTGCGTGTGGCGGTCAGAAGAAGACTGGCAGATGATGTTGGGGCCCTGAAGCCTGAGATGCTGAGGGCGCTGAGCCTGTGTGTGCATGTGATCTGAGGCGGGCGTGCTATACACATTGGGCAAATGGTGGCACAAAATGGGCACCCTCGGCACCCGGTGTATTCTATTACTTTGCGGACGCGTCCTGTTTCCTCCTGTCTGCCAAACTAGATCATGTTGGAGGATGATCTCGATGCTCAGCCTCAGCACTCTCGGGCTGACACTGAGCACTACCTGAGCGCTCAGGCCGCTCAGGCCGCTCAGCTGAGCGCTGATCGATTGTCCTGAGTTTGATGTGTTGAGTGTATCGGTGATGGTCCTGCTGGTGCTCTAGAAGCTGCTCAGGCTGAGCGCTGAACTGAACCTGAACGTCTAAACGCCTAAAGGCATCTCGTCATCATGATCGATGATGCATGATGTCGATAATGCCAGGATGAAAGTCTCTGTCGAGGCCCAATGTACCTGTCTTTGGACGTCCTACTCCGATCGACGAACAAGGCGGTGGCGACACAAGCATGGTCTTCACCGGCGCTCAGCGCTCACATATGTTCATCGGCATCGGTTCTATCTCAACAAGAAAAAGCCCCAAATCTATCCCTCCGTCTTGCTGAAATGGCCCATTCTCTCTCATCCTTGCCGCTGCTGCCATGCATTACGGTCCTGGCTGCCTCTTCCTGGTTATCCATGCGTGGTTGCGAAGTTAGGCCGTGTTTTGGCGTGGATGCTTACTAGTTGGAGCATGATGCATGGGATGAAGCGTGTGAGAGGGCCTTGAAGTCAAGCGTCAACGCGTCAAAGCTTCAAGCTTCAAGCTTCAATGTCTTCAACAGGAAGGTCAGTGGATGAAGACCATCTAGGGTCTCAGCTTGCCGCACCAGAGACACCTACCTGCATCTCACTCAGTCTGAGTACTGAGACTCAGTACTGAGGTACTCATCGTCCATGCATGGTTACTACTAAGGCTTAGTATTAATCGACGTACACCCCCGAAGAACTTCATCGATGCCAATCATTTAATAGAGTCGCACACACATCCAAACACGAAACCGAAACCCGCGGCCAAAATGTGGTTCTCTTCGAGCGTACGCGAATCCATGTCACAAACCCCACTTTTCTTGTCACTTGGGCGACAGACATACAACAGACTCGATGGCGATCCATGATCCATGATCCATGATCCATCGCGGTTTCTCACCGGCGCACTAGTGGTGCTTCTCCCGCATCGCAACATTAACCTCGGCAGTGAAGTTCACTTTATTAAAGCGCCGTCTGTCATCGATCATCCTACGATGATTATCGATTAGTGCTTCTAGTGTGACGATGAGAACGTACATCCCTAGAGAATATAGCGATGGGAAACGCCTGTGCACTTTTTACATAAGCCTCACGTCAGCCACCGGGTGGCGCAGCCACCGTCCCAGCCACCAGCAACAATCGGTGATATTATTTTGTCTTTCCAGCGTGGAAGGGTTCCAGCGTGGAACGGTGGCCGGTGGAACGGTGGCTAAGGTGGCGATGGGGGGAACGGTGGCTACGGTGGCTAAGGTGGCGACGGTGGAACGGTGGCTAAGGTAGCGACGCAGCACCAAGCTGGGGCGAAGCCCCAGCCGACCGGGCCGTAGGCCCGGTGGTCCTCCTCGTGAACCTATAGCAGGGTTCTCAACCGAAGAGATATAGATGCTTTCAACGTATGCAGTGTGTTTGCTTTAGGTCTCCGAACCTGCCAGAGACTTCACTTTGCGGCGTGAGGCCTTAGGTTCAGTAGGTCTGATGGCCCTTGTTGAAATCCGCTGTGGGTCGATGCGATGGCGAAGGTGGTTGAGTCCGTATCTGGACGTCGTACTACCAATCGAGGAGGAAGAGGGTGGTCTGGGGGGAAAAGGGTATACTCCAAAGACCAACAAACAGGATGTTGTGCCCAAATCCACTGCAACATCAACACCATCGGCCCGTTGATCCATATTGGGGGCTCTTGGGGCTCTTGGGCACGATGCGGATCTATGCCAGTGATGCTATTAGGAGGGATGCATGATGCAGGTATGATGAGGGATACATATGCCATGGTGTATCGTATCGGATGGTCTTGGCGGCCTTAGTTGGCCTGCTTGTGGCAAGCCGCCAAAACCCGCAAAGCACGGCTCGTTTTGCCCAAACAAGACTCGACGGATGGGGTCCAATCCGCAAGAACCAAGAACTTTTACTAGTTACTGCCAGATGGAAGAACCAACAATAGCAGCGTTGCAGGTCGATGTGTATGTATGCCAGCGGGGCGGTCCGGTGACCATGAGGTGAGGGAGGGAGGGTTGAACCGTTGACATGTTGACAGGTCTGCAAGATCTCAGAAAAGGCTGTTCGGCCGCCCATTCCAAGATCGACCCTATTAACCCGCCGACATACAAAAGTTGGACCACCCACGTTGAAATTGAAATTGCACCGTGCGAGAATGCGCAGCCGAGGGGCGAAGCACGCATTCCGCCCGGTTGGGGACTCCGCACCGAGGCGCGAAGAACGGGCGAGGCAGGCCACTGGTACAATAATCCAGTCGAGAGCCGCCGATCCACCAACGCCAACTCGTCCCTCTTTGCGCTCCCTCCGTGGCTCCCCTTCTTCCATGGCGCAGTTGGGTGGCCTGTCTCTGGGCGTCGGCTTGCGTCCGCTGTTATGCGCCGGGCGCATGGCGGTGGCTGCTCCGGTCGCTCGGGCCGGCGTGGCCGGTGCTTCGCGCGTTCTGCGGCCTGGCCTGGGCGTGGGCCTGTCTCCCGCGCTGAGCTGCGGCCTGTCGCCGCTGTTCCACCACGCCTTCTCTTCCACCGCCCGCGCCGCCTGGACCCCTTCGCCCATTTCGCCCGCCAAAACGTCTCGGACAGTCAAACCCCGCCCTGCCCCTCCTGGCCCTGCCAAGCGCGCCCCTCCTGCCGCGGCGGCACCTACCAAACGGACCCCGGCTCCTTCGGCTACGCCTACGCCTACGCCTACCTCCACGCATGCTCCCCACTCCTCTGCGGACCGCTCCACCATCACCGAGTCGGTGGTGGGCGCGAAATTGTCCGATGACCCCGTGGTGATCTACCGTGGCGGGGCAGCGTCTGCGACGCCGTTCAATGATGTGGTGGGCCTACTGTTTCTGCTTGTGGGCGGTACGTTTTCGTATATATTTTGAACTACTTGCCCTGGCCGTTACCCTTTTTTGGGTTTGATGCGTCGGATCCGGAAAAGTCGCAACCTGCTCCGCTTTGGCTGCGGGTGATGGCATCGGTGTTTGTAGCGCTGTCGGGGTGGGGGGTACTTGATTTATTGGACTCCAAGCTCGGGCGATCACGCGCATGACGCTCCACCTCAAGTCGGGCTTGGTCGCGGTCCGCACGGTCAAACCGACACTGTGGTGGTACGTTCCGAGCCGGTGGTGTGATTCGGCCAAGCACGGTGTACGCCATCCGTTGTGCACGACCGATGGTCGTATCGGAAGCCCAGTGGACAAACACGTGCGCGTCTTCTCCCTCGAAAGGGTGTTTATGCACATCAATCGTTCGTCCATCCAGTACCATCTGCGCAACGACTTGATGCCGATGGAAGTCGCGCACCTGTTCACGGTACTTCCCAAGCCGCAGACACGTCAACTCAAGAACGGCAAGTACACCTCGAAAGAATCTGCCGACCGAGAAGATATGACCTTCATGCTTGTGCGTCCGTACAAGGTGCTGTTTGGTTTGCGTGCCAGTGGCGGTCGGCCCGAAGCCAACACCGGGTACTGGTTGACCCGCGCGTGGCGGGAACTGATGCTGCCCCGTTGCGACTGGGCCGACGTGTCTGCGGCGGAGGCCAAGGCGATTCGCGCTGAGGGCGACGCCTACCTCAACCGGCTGATCGAGCTGCAGGCCAAGCAATCCAGAATGGATCCAGCGCAGCTACACAGCAAGATCATGCCCGACGGCTTGGCTGAGCGGCAAGTGTGGTTCCGCAACCGCAAGGACTTTGATGACTTGTTCCCCGAAGCCATGTGAGCTGCCGAGGGACGCGCTGGGTGCATGCGGGTGCATGCGTGCTGGACGTGTGGCGATGGGTGCCAGCAACACTCTGTCGATCCATACGCGATCCAATCCATTCCCGTGCGAGAGGATGTGTTGAGGAATAGTTAGACGTCGGCGTCGGTCGGATGGCGGTCGCATGTGACATGTGACATGTGACTGTGGTAGGAGTGGTCGCGTCACAGTGACAGGCCAGTGGGAAGTGGGTCACGCGGTCACGTGCGATCCTCACGTGTCGCATGTCCTGCACGTGACGCTTCCATCATTTCGAGACGCGTGCCATTTCACATTTCAATCTGTCCCCGAGACTTGAGGCATCACAATCACACATACATCACGTCGGGCAGCATGCCGTGAGCGCGTGAGCATCGGGCGATAGGGTTACCCAGGCAGCGGGGGGGCAGACGGGCGTAGGGTTGCACCATGCTCGGGCGCAATGAAAAGGGGGCCGCAGCGGGGGGTGGGGAGCTGGCGGGGGCACAGGCGCTGTCTCCCACGGCGCGTGCGACTGGGCGGGCGCTGGCCCAGGCTGGCCTTGCCGTGCCTTGTCTTCCCGCCGGCTCTGCTCTACCAAGCCAACGCCCGCCTGGAGTGGTCCCAAGTGAGTACCTTCCTGAATCCGAATCTTACGCGTCGCTCAACGCGGCGCGTGCCTCCCCTCCCATGTCTACTACCTCTTCCCCCCCCCCCCCCCCGTGTCGTGCACCCATGTGATGGCGCGCGGGCCGGACGCGCACCGACGCGGGCGACGTGCGCCGTGAGAGATGGATATGGGGGATGGGAGACAAGGGACAGGAGATGGGAGATGGGAGATGGGAGATGGGAGATGGGAGATGGGAGATGGGAATTGGGACCAAGTTGGCTAACGTTAGGTTCTTTTTGTGCAGTGCCTCCGAAGAAATCGGCGATCCTGGCCTCGGCCACCAAGAGCGCGAAGAAAAAGAAGTGGAGCAAGGGCAAGGTGAAGGACAAGGCAGAACAATGTGGTGCTGGACAAGGCGACGTACGACCGGATCATCAAGGAGGTGCCGACGTTTAAGTTTATTTCGCAGTCGACGTTGATTGACCGGTTGAAGATCAATGGCTCCCTTGCCCGTCGCGCCATTCGCCACTTGGAACAGGAAGGCCAGATTAAGCGCGTGGTGCACCACCATGCCCAGTTGGTCTACACGCGCGCCACGTCGGACTAGGCAGAGGCTGGTGGTTTGCCGGTGGGTCGTGCTGTGGATTCGTGACTCGTGCTCGTACGCTGCTCATCTTGATGATGACTTCACCTCACCCCCCGCACCTCCCCTCGCAAAAAAACACGAAACGCATGCCATCCTATCCCTCTTGGCACTGCTCGCTGTGGCTGGGCCCAGGCTCAGAAAGAAGTACGGTGGACTGGCACGTAGCGTAAAGCGCACCCTCGCACATTAGCACATAGATGTCCGTGCGCAACCCGCTTCTACTAACCCCATGCGTCACATACTATGCGCAATGCACTATGCATCGTCCGCAGCATTCTTTATAGACCCGGGGAAACCTAACGTGGCCAGTACAGTGTCCAAAACTAATGCACGTGGTGCAACCGGGCCAAAAAGCCGAGGGAGTTTTTTCTCTACCTACAAGTACTTTTACTTACCTACCAATCAGTACCTACCGTACCGCGTACCGTCTCTATCCTCCAGGTCGCACATCGATAGAGAGTGCGGCCACGATACCACACCGCGCCTTGCAGTGCGGTGCCCACGTGCCAAACTAGACTGTACCTGAATCATGACGCGCACGACGGCACGTACCCATGTTGGAAATGAAGTGGAAGGAGTGGACAAAGCGGTCGAGAAGCGGATAAAGTGGCGACAGGGATTGGAGAGAGTGGACAAAACGACGAAATGAGTCTAGGATGGAAGAGGAGGAGGGGGAGAGGAGGGAAGAGGGGGAGAGGGGAGAGGAAAGGAGGAGACGGGGAGACGGGGAGACGGGAGAGGAGAACAGAAGAGGAGGAGATGAGAGGAGGAGACCAAAGACGACCGCTGGCGCCGCGCGCAAAGTATTTGGCCACGGTGTGGTCCCGACTTTTAGTGGATCTTGGGGCCGGCAGCTCGCAGCTCTAAGCTCTCACCTCTCACCCCACATCTCTCAGTTCTCAGCTTTCAGCGCTGAGAGCGCTTGTGAGCACAATAGGAGAGCGTGTTTTGAGTCCGCAAAAAAGGGGGTCGGAGGACCTTTCAGGATCTCTGAAGAGTGTCTCTTCGGGGGAGGATTTTGACCACCCGCAGCACCGCGCAATACTAAGAGCTTGGGACGAACTAGCGGAGAGTGTGACGAGGTTCCCGTACGGAGGAGTGTACCAAATACAAAGTGTATCAAGTACAAAGTGTACCAAGTACACAGTGTACCGTATCGCATTCCTTGACGCGGGAAAGACCTTGCTCTTTGGAACCTGCTCTTGCTCTTGCTCTTACGCTTGATGCTAGTAGAACAGATCGTATCGTGCGGACAAGGAGAAGGAGAAGAACAAAAGAAAGAAAGAGAAACAAAAGAGTGCGGATAGTGCGGGTGGACAAGGTCAAAAAGAAGGAGAAGTAGGGGCAAGGGATCAGAGGGAGGAGTGAGGAGCAGCAACCGACCTCAACAGAAAACATATAAGTCAAGCGGGAAGCACAGCGCGATCCCCATCGCACAATAACTGGAATTTAATGTATTGTGTGGCGTTGGGCGATGGTCCTTAGTCGGGGTGCGAAGGGTCGTCCGTCGTCGGTTACCGGTCGTTGACCGTTAATCAATGGGGGTTGGGGTAACGCCCTCACCCTCACCCACCCACCCCACCCTCCAACGCAAGGGTACCCAGAACCCCACACCCACTTCGCACAGCCGAGTAAGGTTGCTAGGTATTAGGTATTACGTATTGGTGACGAACAAGGCGCGTACGGGGTTGCATTGGTATACTCTGGGGTGCCCGTGCGAGCCGAGGCGGGGAGGAGGCAGGCGGTAGGAGATCCTCCCGTGGTCGGACGTAGTGGCAAAGGGTTAGGTGGACGCGTGTACCATGTGAACGACGGTGACGGTGATGCCGACGGTGACGGTGATGCCGACGGGGCCTGTACCACCTCTGAACTCCCAGCAGCAGTAACCGAGACGGGAAACCGATTATCGGCCTTGTCAACGTCAACACCACCGTCACGCAAACGCCAACACCACCACCATCGTTGTCGTCATTGTCATTGTCGTTGTCGTCCAAAGTTTCCTGGGTATCAGCCAGGCACATGTCCGTGGCATGCCCCAGCCGAGTGGGTGAGATGGGCCTGGGTATCAGGGCTGAGCTTGGCCAAGCGGAGGCCAGGCGTGTGCTGGAACGGGTCGATACGCGAAGACATGCCCACGGAGCTGGTGGTAGTGGGCGGTGTGGCTGGCATGGACGACGGGACCGAACCGAGGGTACTCGGACCAAATCGGCTATCGCTGTCCCCCGTCGCAAGCGCACTAGGAGGCTGAGCGCTCCGGTCCCATTCCATCCCCCCGCCCGTCTCGTCGTCCCACTTGGGTGGAGGTACCGTGACCGCTGATGCCTTCTTAGCTGGTGAGTGGGTCGAAATGGCACACTTAGTCCGGTCGCGCGCGGGGGGTGGCGAAGGGGGCAGATCAGGGTACGCGATAGAGCTTAAAGGAATGTCGAATGCGAACGGTTGGGTGGTAGGATACATGGCAACAGAGCGACCCGAAGAGGTCCCATCTGCATCCCTGGGTCCCTCTTCGTTTCCCCCCGCAGCGTCGGCACATATTTGGGACAAGGCAAGCGCGGTTCGGTGGCCAGCAGGCTCGTTCTCGTTGGGGGTATATCTGGGCCCCGTGGAGGTTCGTCGTCGGAGAGATATAGGCCGGTGAAGGCCTCGATCTTGGCGGGGTGCAAGGTGGTGTGCCGAGGGACGATTTGGATCGTGACGACGGATTGATGTCGTGGGCTGGGGCTACGTTCAGGGCACTGGCACCTGAGCGAGTTGTATCCGACTTGCTGGTCGTCCGATGTGTATCTGCCGATCTTGCTGAGAGAGGCGGGGCATCTTGAGCTGGCCAGGATGCACTGCCTTCCCCCTTGGTACTTGGAGTTAGCCCAAACGGGCGGGTTGACAATCGTGCCTACCAAGGCAGAAAGTCTTTTGCCGCGGCGCAAGGCGAGGGCGGCAGAGCGGCGTCTGCTCCCCCGCGAATAAGCCACGGGAGGGAAGCTGCTCCTTGTGGTGGACCCGCCTCTACTCTCATTACCAAGCTCATTCGCTGCCATGGAGGAGAATAGGATCACGGGTCGGTCGTCGGGGGGTAACGGGGAAAGGGAGCTGCTAGGTCGAGACGAGGAGGGTGGAAGAGGCCAGGGCCAGTTGAGCGGACTGGTCAAGCCCATCCCGATCGTGGAAGGGGAAAGGGGGAAGTGCCGCTCTAATGCGTTGGGCGTCGTCCAGTGCGAAGGCCATGGCGACGAGTGCAGCGTTGACCGGTGCATTGCGGGAGGGGGGGGTGGAACAGGTGCAGCTGGGGTGGGGGGGGCATATCGGGTGTCGCTAAATAGTTCGGTGCGGAGGCCAGACCTGGGGGAGCATATGAATAGGGGGACTGCATGGCAGGTGAGGGCAGGGGCGGTGTGTCGGAAATCGAATCGTAAAAGGGGCGGCGCTTGGATGAGGGACGCAGGGGGGGGTAGTAGCGAAGGGATGCGTGTTGGGGTGGTGTGGATGGAGGGCGCGTCTGCGGCAGTGCCAGATACATAGTGTGATGCTGATGGCAACCAAGAGAATGGCCACGACAGCGACGGCGACAAAGGTGCCAATGACGGCAGGATGGTTGCGGAAGAAAGACGGGGAATGGGTGGGGGACGTGGTGTGATGATGGAGGAGGTGGCCGGTTTCTGTGGGGCGAGGGGAGGGAGGGGGGAGGGAGGGCTGCTGGGTGCTGGCCGCCAAGGGGGCTTGCGATGAGGTCGGACGCGGGTCTGTGGGACTATTACTGTTGGCGAGGGGTTAGTATGGGCCCGGGCAAGGCAGATGGGCGTGTATGTGATGGCAGCTGTGTGGCAGAGAAGGCGCCGTTAGGACACGCAGTGCATGATAGATACATCGATGGAGGGGGAGACGACCCAGGAGGGTGTATGAGGGGGAGAGAGAGACTCACTTGGGGGTTACAAGACGCAGCGCAGCAGGACGGGGCATGGCGGAGGCGGTGGAGGAAACGAAGCGAAGCAAAGGAGGGTGCTTGTCGATGGGGGCGCGAGCGGAGCGCATGGATGGAGGAGGAGGATGAGAAGGAGGAGAAGGAAGAGAAGAAGGAGAGCGAGAAGGAGGCGGCGAGGAGAATGCCAGTGCGGGTGCTGCGGCACTGGCCCTCTTGCCCTACCCGAGCCCAAGCCAACCAATACAAGCGAGGCCGACGCGACACCGCTCCACACATGGCGCCATGCCGCGCTAAGGACTATGCTGGCTGCCTCCGTGCAGGCCGACCGGCGCCAAACCTCCGCCGCGGTGTTCGGGCGCGGGGATGCGGGGGCGCGGGGGACGCAGTCGCCATGCATTCGGCCCAGCCGCGCGCTCCTGCCCTCCTGCTCTCCTACTCCTCCCCCTCCCTCCTCCACATCCACTACTCGGCCCTACCGCCTCCGCGCCGCAGTTGCAAAAAGCTCGGCACGTCCGCTGCAATCGTCGTGCCATGGAGAGGTGCGCGAGCCACGGCTTGACCGCGCCCCCCGCATCCGATTGGGTCACCATGCACCACTCGGTCCCCTCTGCCCCTCCACCACTGCCTCCACACTCGCGTACCGACCGCGCACCCTGCTTCGCCCGCCCCCCTGCGCCTGCGCCTGCGCCTCCTCCGGCAGCGATACGGGCAAGCGATCACGAGGAAGGAGCGAGCTGGGGTTTACCGGGGCCTCCTCGCGCTCCCCCGTCGACTGCTCCAGTTCCTTTGCTGGCTCATTTGCTGGCTCATTTGCTGGCTCATTGCTGGCTCCTCCGCGTGCCCCGGCCGCGAGCCAGGCACGAACTTGCTCCCAATGTGCTGGTCCTAGAGGCTGGCGTGTGGGGGCAGGGCAATGGTCATGACGAGTTCGAGAAAGAAGCGTCGCTTGAGAGGCCAAGGAAGGTGGTAAGTCAGTCCCCACACGTCGGCTTGGAGGGTGCCCTGATGGACAGGAAGCAGCTTATGGCCGCCTCGAGGACGTGGATGTAGCCTGTTCATCAGCGTGTGGTCGACGAGCAGACCGCGGTAGTAACGTGTCGTACGCTTCGCGCGAATGGACCTGTCAACAGATGCAGGCGACGCGGGTAGATCGTCAGCAGTCAGATGGTCAGATGGTTAGATCGTTCGTTCGTTCGTCCGTCCGTGCACCCATGAGTCGTCGGTGTGTCAGTCGCTCGCGTATGGGCAGGGCGGGAACGAAGGCATACGGAAGGGGGCGACGCACACTTTGTCTGCCAAACCAATCGAAGCGAGCCAGGTCGGGGTCGGAAGCCGAAGCCGAAGCAGAAGCGGAAGCAGAAGCAGAGGCAGAAGTGGAAACGTGATGGGGTGCGCGGAGGGTACGAATAGCGAGGGGAGCGCGGTCTTGCGAGGGGAGGTTAGCGCACTGGACTTGGATGGGGCGCGGCTTGGCGGGCGGCCAGGAGGCGCGGGCGTGCGCGACGAGCTGGCCGGCAGCCAGGACAAGCGAAGCCAACTGCGTGTACTCGGTCGGGACAGGACGCGGACGAATGTCGATCGCCTCTGCTGCAACAGCGTTGGGCGCAGACATGGTTGCCGCTTACCGGATATGTGCCGGGTATGGTTGCCGGGTATGGTTGTTGCGTGCCGGGTACGGTTGCTGTTCGTTCGAGTCCCCAATAGCCGACGCACGCGCGTCAGGCAGGTTGGATGTGTGGGTTACTTAGGTACCACTACTAATTGCTCGGTCCTTGTCGGTGATTACTAGTTACTACCACTCCTATCTCGGTCACCGATCATCGGTCATCGGTCACCGCAGACAAAAAAGAATGGACGAACAGGGAATTGAACCCCGGACCTCATGCATGCTAAGCAAGCGCTCTACCCCTGAGCTATCCGCCCTTTGTTAGTTGAGTCCTCACTCCCCCGTACCCACACCCGCGTTGGCGTGTTGGCTTTGTCGACGTACACTGGGTGAGTACAAGGGATCGAGGTGGAGGGTAGTACCACCCGCCGCCAAGCAGCGACCCACGCACGAACTGCTTCCTGTCCTATCCTCCTTACCACTCTGGCGCTCCCATCGCGCAGAGCAGAGCACAGCACACCATAGAACAGAGCATAACAGAACAGAACAGAACAGCAATTCAGTTTGGAGCCAACCGGGGACAAAACGGGACGTGCATCCTGGCAAACCGGGGGAGGGCGAGGGGCGAGGGGCGAGGGGAGAGGGGAGAGGGGGGAAGAGGGGGGGGTCAAGAAAAGGAAAAAAAGGAGAAAGACGAGAAAAGGAAAGGAGAGAAAGGAGAGAAAGGGAGATCGAGGGGCAAGAGAAGAAAGGGGAAAAAAAAAGGAAAGTAGGACATAGATGATGCATGGTGGAACGCGAGCGAGAAGCAAACCAGCCGCCGCAACCGAGTTTTGGTCTCAACTGCTGCTCGCAGTGGCATTTTCATTTTCATTTTCATTCGAGATGGCGCTCGCCTGGGCCATCCGGACCAGGGTATCAAACACGCCCGAGTGCTCAGCCATGCGATAAAAGTGACCGTCCGGATTAGCCAACAACCGAGCGGGCGTATCGAATTCGACGACCTTGCCAGCATCCAGGACCATGACACGGGAAAACTCCGCAATGGTAGTTAAGCGATGCGCAATGACCAGCATAATGTTCTCTTTGAACCGGTCACGGATCACCTGCTGGATGGCCCGGTCCGAACCAAAGTCCACGCTCGCAGTGGCTTCGTCCGCAATCACGATTGGTTGTGGGATAAGAGCGCACGGGCCATAGCGAGTAACTGCCGTTGACCTTGCGATAAGTTGCCCCTGAATCGGCCACCGCCGATTCGAGCGTCAGTTCCGTTACTTCACCCACGTTTGCCACCGCTGACGTGGCTGGCGACGTGGGCGCAGCAGCACCCGCATCGGCTGCTGCTGTTGCGTCAGACGGGCCATCTGCCGATGGGGACGGTGGGCGCGTAGGCGCGCGGGAGACAGCTTGGCTGGCAGGGGGGAGCGACTGAGTCGGACCTGGGCCAAGACGGTGCGGCACTCTTCATCGGTATGTTCATCAAAGGGATCGAGGTTATCGCGGACGGTACCTTGGAAGAGGACGGGGTCTTGAGGGATAAATGAGATGCGAGAACGGAGGTCACGTAGTCCGATCGTGCGAATATCAATACCTTCAATTGAGATGGTGCCCTTGTCCGGATCCACAAAGCGGAGCAAACTGCTAGCACAGGTCGATTTGCCACTGCCTGTGCGACCTACGATACCTACCTTCTCCCCTGGTCGAATTTCAAAGGAGACGCCCTTGAGGACCGGGTCGAAGGACGGGTCGTACCGCAACCACACGTCGTCAAACCGGATCGTCGCCTTGCTGCTTGGCCAGGCAGCCGGGGTTCGTGGCCCTCAATTACCTGCGGTGGTTCTTGAGGCAGTTTCGGCGGGAGGTAATCCACCACGCGCTCAATGGACGTCAACTCCTGTTCCAAGTTGGCCCAGCCGCGCGACAGCCAGTAGCACGACAAGGTGAAGTTAGCAGCTTGCGTGATAGCAACTGCCGCCATGCCAGCTGACATGGCTCCGGACAAGGCAAGGATTTGCGTAGCAAACACGCATAGGCCTCCGACAAAGTCTACACGGAACATGAGCCAGCGGTTGGTCATCCACCAAAAGAAGTGCGCCGAGGAGAACGAGTCGACCTTGTGGTACACCTCATGCAGCAACCGCGTCTCGGCCGAGAAGGCACGGATGGTCGCAATGCCCTTGAGCGCTTCGGAATACCCACTAAAGATGGAGAACGGTGGGCCGACTCGAGCCGACGGAGGTCGCGCGAGCAAGCAACGTACACCTTGGCGACTGGACAGACAAACAGAGAGACAGAGAGACAAGGTCAGTGACACTGGTTCCGGTTCCGGCACCGAGGCAGTCGACAGTCGCAAACCAAAACCAAAGCGGATGGTACGTACGTGAGTAGTAGAGCCACATGACTCCCAGTGCTGGGATCATAAAGGCCGGGACCAAGACCGAAAGCGTGGCAAACGCAGTGATGAGGGAAAAGACTTGGAACAGCACAGTAGAGGCCGATTGGAGCAAACCCGAGTCGAGCGACTCAATGTCCTTTCCGAACCGATTGAGGATCTGACCTGAAGGGGTCTTGTCCAACCAGCGTGTGGTCGAGTGGCTGACCGAGTTGAGCATCCGCACAAACAGTGCACGCGAAGCTCGGAGCGACGCAATGCACATCAGCACGTTGGCCATGACCGAGGCGATGCACGAAAAGAATTCAATCAGGGCAAAAATGAGCATGTAGGGTAGGGGGCCGTCTGGGCCGGCGGCAACCAACACCGTTTCTCCGCCACCCCAACGCCATCGCCCGCACCTGAAGGTGGAAACGCAACAGCACCTTGACGAGCAGGGGGGTCCAGCGCGAGTGGTACACCATCCCGGACGTTGTCAGGGGGACAATCGGGCCGGCCAAGTCGCCTGTCTGACCACAGTCGCTGCCGCCGGAAGCCCAGTAAGAGAGCCAAACCGACGAAGACGGTCCGTCGCATTGGTGACAACCAGGGCCAGTCCAACCAGGGCAATCATCCACCACCCCAGCGCACGGAGGTAGATGCCGTACACGTGGCTCTTGACTCGTCCCACCCGCACCTTCTCCTTCTCCACAATATTGTGGGTCGCCTTACTTCCATCCAGGGGCCCGATCTTGCTCGGCTTGTCGCCTTGGGGAGCTTTGTCCTTCCCATGGTCTGTTCCTGGTCCTGGTCCTTCTCCGATTCCAATTCCTGATCCTTCTCCTTGCCTTGCGGTGACCCGGACGATTTCCCTTTCCTTTGGCATCGTGGTTGGAATGCACCTCGATCGCGCCCGAGGCGACCAGCTCGCTGGCCGAGCCCATGGCAGCCACGGTACCGCGCTCCAACTTGATCACCCGCTTGACATGGGGCAGGACGAGATCAATGTGGTGCGTGACGAGTAAGATACTACGGTTGCGCATCAGCGGGCCGGTCAGGCACTCGGTGACGAGCTTTTGTGCCGTATGCGCATCGACGGCCGACAAGACATCGTCGAGCAAAACGGTGCGTGCTTTGGAGTACACGGCGCGTGCCAAGGCCACCCGAGCCTTTTGTCCGCCCGAGAGGGAGATGCCACCCTCACCAATCTCTTGCAGATCGCCATCGTCAAACAGTTCAATGTCCGGCATCAACGCACACGCCTCCAACACGGCCTTGTACCGGTCCATGTCCATCTTCTCCCCGAACAAAATGTTGTCCCGCACGCTCTTTTGTTGCAGCCAGGGTTGTTGCGCACAAAATGAGATGCCACCATGCAAACCGGTGACGGGATCGACAATGCCAGGTTGCTTGTCCAATACCAACTTGCCTGACACCACATCCATCTCGCCTAACAGACCCGACAGCAAACTGCTCTTGCCCGCGCCCGTCGGTCCACACACCAAAGTCAAACCTTCATCCACGGTAAGCGTAATGTTGTGCAAGGTGAACTGGGTCTGAGCCAGGTCGGAAGAGCTGACAGCCGAGCTGCTGGCCGCGTCCGGAGCCACCGTCTCTTGAGCCGGGGCGGATTTGCGCCAAAAGGCCGCTTTGGCAACCACCTTACGGACCGAAGCAAAGCGCGACGCTTTGGCCTTGGGGGTAGGATCGTCGAGGGGCTGGGTGTTGTGCCAGCGGAAGGTCGCGTTGGATGCGATGACATTGTCGCGCAACGGCATGCTGGCCAAGGTAACTGGTCGGTGAAGTGTACTGACCCCTTCGGGCACCTCGGGGTACTCGAGGAAGCGTTCAATCCGACGCGCCGAGACAAACATGCTGACTGAATGGTTGATCATCATGGGCAGTACGCCCAAGGGCTTGTTAAGTTGCTGGTACAGGTTGAGCGCGGTGAACGCGACGGGGACAGTCAACGGTTGCTTGAACCAGAGTGTGTAGGAGGCAAAGCCAATCACCGAGATGGAGGCAGGTGCGAGGGCCCAAATGAGACCTGTGATGGAGCCGACAATGTAGCGCAAGAATTGCAAACGAAGTTCTTGGTTGCGCAGCTTGATCACGCGCTCACTAAACTTGCCCTCCCAGTTGATCAGCTTGATCAAGCGCAAGTTGTTGACCAGCTCGGACAGTGCCGCCATCCGCGAGTCGCGTACGTTGCTCGTGCGCTTGTACAGTTTGATCATCTGGCCCATCACCACCGACTGGATCGGAATCACAATGGGCACAATGGCAAAGCCTACAAACGCCGACCAGCCCAACTGCGTGTAGAGCATGATGAGACAGATGGTCAAGTCGAGCGGCGCGCCATACAACAGGTACAGCATCGACAGGAACATTCCCACCCCATTCGCATCCACCGACATGAGGCTTACCGCCCGCCCGACCCCTTGACCATTCTGGTTCTGCTCTGCCTTTTTCATCTCCACAGCCTCCTTGGACGCCTTCTTGTCGTCTTCCTTGGCCTCGGCATTCTTCCCTTCCGACGAGGCGGCCTGGGTCGAGTCGGTGTCCGATGACGTCTCCGACGTGGCATCCTTGTCCTTGTTCTCCTTTTCCTTATCTTTGGATGCGTCCTCCACAGCGCCCGAAATGTCCTTGCAGCGCATGCCCTTGGAGAACATGGCGCTGATCAGCTCGCCGCGCGTGCGCACCGCACACGACGACCGGCATACAGGTGCAGCAAGTCGGCCTCGGCCCCACATGCAACGAGCAACAGCCCCAGCGCAGCAATCGCATACGCCGTTTCGTGACTGGTGTACGAACCACCTTTGACGAGCGCCATCCATACCTCGTGAACGCCCAAGTTGGTATCCGAGTTGCGCTTGCCGGATTCGATGCCCTCCAGTACGCGTTTGAGCACAAGTGGCTTGGAATACGAAAGCACAGTGCTTACCACCTAGGGAGAGGGGGGAAGTAATAGAGTCGTTTCCTTCCCTCTTCCATGCATCCCGACAGAAGAAAAAGACAAAAGCAAACAAACGAAAGCACAACGTACAGTCAAACAAGTCGAGCAACAGATCGCGCGAGTTCATCGTCCAGATCCGCTTACAATCCCCATGCCCTGCAGCTGACCCCACTTGCGATCCACACGCGCGCTTTCAAGTCGGCGCCCAAGCGCCACACATCCTCCTCGGCAATCTTGCCCTTCTTGGACGCCTGGAGCAGCGAGTCGATCCAGCGGAACGTGCACCACTGCCACAACGAGCAAATGCTTCGGGCGGGTGATTTTCGAAGCGTCCATGTTCGGGTTGGCCGGCGCGGTAAGGGCGAGTTGGGCGCTGCGGTATCCCAGCACGGCTTGCAACTGTGGTGTAAGCACCGAGAGCGGGGGAAAAACGAGGTAGAGAGCATAGAGACAACACGATGCTGCCCGTTGCCGCAGAGGCGTACCAGGCCGGTGAGGCATACAGCCCCGACCCATCGTACCACGTAAGGAAACCAAGTGCAGGCGTACCACCGAGCTGGCCAGGAGGACCAAGAGCAATGCTAGCGTATCGTACGACGGCGTGGGCTGGGGGCAAAAGAGGGTGCGCACCAGCACATAGGCCCATCCGGCCGAGTCGAGAACAAGGTCGGTAACGACTTGCGACCATGGCTCCTCGCCCGCATCCCACATCTGGCCTGCGGCCACATAGCAAAGCGGGCCAAGAGTACACCCAGGTGGATGAGACTGACGACGCTGAGGCCAATGGTGACGCTAGGTGCAGGCCAGCGCGGGGACGCAGCACTAGCGGAGGCAGGAGAAGCGGGTGTGTTCGGTAGCGGGGGCGTCTACTAGGTCGGTGCCTTCGTCGTCCGAGTCGGACTGGCCCCGACTGCGTTTCTCGGCGTCGAGGGAAATGGCAATGTCGTCGACGGAAACAAAGGGCTGGAAAGAGCGGCGGAGAAAGGCGATGCCAGGCAGGCAGGACAACGTGCTGGACGGGGGCGTAGGACCAGGGCGTAGAGGAGGACGAGGAGGCGGGGACGACGTTGGACAGGACGGCGAGGAGGGTGCGTTCAGTCCAGTGGGACGAAGGCGGGGCGCGGCGGCGAGGGCGGCGGGCAGGGTGGGTTGGCCGCGGCAGGGCTGGCGAGGGGGAGGGCGAAGGAGCGCATGAGCCACCGCGCCTCGAGAGGCGAGATGGGCATGGCAGACTCCATGCGGCCAAGCGAGGGGGGGGCGGGGGAGGGGAGGTGGTGGGGGGGGGCAGACGACCGGGCGAGAAGACGGGATGCAGGCGGCGGGTGGTGATTAAGGTGATTGAGTGATCGCTGATGCTGCCCATCCGGACGGGGTGGCGGCGGGGATGGTGAGGGCGAGTGGCGATGTGTGATGCTGCGGGTGATAAACGATGCATGCCATGTCCACCAATGTCCACGTCCCCCTTGCACCCTTGCACTCCTTGCACCCCCGCGGAATTTGGTGGTTGATTGTGATAGGACCACATCCACACGCCCGGCGTAGCAGTAGCAGCCCAGCAGCCTGGTCGACCGACGCTCCGTCCGAGGCGCATCCTCCACTGTGCCAGCCGCTGCGTGCCTGGTTCGCTGCCTGACAAACACAACACGTGGTCCATCCGCTGCATCCTCGTAATCCGCATCGGCACAGGCGGAATCCCCGTCAGCGAGATAACCAGTGGAAACCGACTCGGCGATAACATTAACACCGGAGGCCGCAGGTGGCGGCCTGTCGCACGCACAACCATATACGCACACACACACGCCTTGCCCCCGGCCTCCGCCGTCCCCCGCGCGTCCACACGCTGTCCACACGCGATGCCCAGGCTGCTTCTCACGCTGCTCAAGTTCTCAGTTGTCAGGCACTCTGATCCCATTAGTGTGCAGCAGCTGGTGGACTGCCCGTTGGGTTACGCAGAGATGTGCAGCCTACGTACAGCTTCGAACTCCATCCCAATGTCGATGCAACATGTCATGTGGTGCCTCGAGGGCTTTCGGTGTACAGTCGACGCGTCGCAGTTTGCCAAATATGGATGGGCTCCAGACAATCAGTACTCCTGGCAATCATTAATCATTCATCAGTACTCGGTAACCAATCTAGCTTCAAGCACTCAAGTACTCAAGCCCACACGCCACACGGAAGCGGCAGGGCGGCTGTGGTGCCACACACCAGGGCCATGCTGTTCCGGTACATAGAGTGGCACGCCCAAGCCCCAGCCGGTTGGTTCCCTTTGGTGTTACACGTTGCACGTTACCGGTTACTGGCTACGTAGTCGCCGTGACGCGTGACGCGTGTCGCGTGACTAGTGACTAGTGACCAAGCCTGAGCGCCTGAGGCCTGCGTGTAGTACTACTCGCTTGACTTGGCCCCTCCCTTGGAGCAGGCTCGACGTTGGCAGATCTCAGAATGTAAGACCACTGTCCATGCTGTGTGGGGTCATGCATCCTGTGACTCTGAGAAGTCAGTCTGACTAACCAAACTTAAAGCCTCAAGCTACACGCTACAAGAGCGTCAAGTGACTCCAATATGACTCCCAGGCGGCGTGCCGATCAGGCCTCAGGCCCTCAGGCCTCTCATTGATCTCAGGCCTAACTGCAGTGACTCTAGTGAGTAGCCCATCCCTTGCGACCTACAAAACAGTGCACGCGCTGCAGGAAAGAAACGTCGTCGACGTCACCCCCTTGAAGGTCAAGGTCAGATACATTGTCGACAAGCCATGTGGCCTTAGTAGAGATGGTATTCGTCGGTCTGGCCGGCCAAGGCACGTCAACACTTGCTTGCTCTATCTGCTGCTGCTTAGGCTGTCTTTGGGGCGAGACGACAAGCGGGGTTCATGTTTTGGTACAGGGTAATGCACAAACGGAAATTCATCCCGATGCTTATTGTCTTGCGCTTGCGTGAAACGTCTGCATCCGTCATTAACGTCAATTGGTCTACTCGTGAAGATGATGTCCCACGTGGTATAGTTTTTTCTTTATCATCTCTCAAAGTGCATACCGTGGTGCGCTTGACAAACGGTGGTAGTGGTAGTTATGTTCGCCTCAAAGACCCACGACCGTCGCAGTCATTGTCCGCTTCAACATCTATGATAGGTGCTCGGATGCTTCTGTGCAGCATGTTCTCACAAGACGATAACGGACGGAGAGGTAAGCTGAATGATACGCATTATTATGTTCCTACTACACATGCGTGGTGTTGAAGACGGCGAGCGCAGGTGTTAGACTGTGATCCTGCAGCTGCTCTTATCCCGGCTCGATAGCGTAGTGGTAACGCATCCCTGGCCAATAGGCGATGACATGGGTTCGAATCCCATTCGAGTCTCTTCTTTTCCTCACTATTTCCCCCGGGCTGTGCCTTCTCACAGCAGGTTTGAAGATGAGGAGCACACAGACTTGATGGCGAGCCCGGGCTTGAAGATGGCGAACCTAAGCTTAGAGATGGCGCGGACAGCCATGATGGCGAGCATCGGCTTGGGGATGGCGAACAGGCTTGAAGGCGGTGGGCACATGTGATTGGAGATGGCCGGCGCAAGGTTAAAGACGATGGGAACAAGCTGATGGCAAGCACAGGCTTAATTGGACAAGGCGAGCGCATACATGGGCATGGCCAGCAGAGGCACCACAGCGCAGGCTGGCTCGGCTGTACAATGACCAACAATGCGTGAGCACAAGGGACTAATTGCCTCTCTGAGGGAGGCACCAGAGAGTAGACCTGCTCGGCACTACAGTGACTAACCGCTCGGCTGCGTAATGCGTAATGCGTAAGTAATGCCCCGGGTAAGGCCAGAATGAAGCTGAGAAGTCGGGCAGCAGGCGCTACGGATCCCAGACCACGGTCGACCGCCAGGCAAAGATCCAAAGGCATGCCTATGCCTTGCTGGTCGTGGGTAGGCGTCAAGGGGAAGGGGGGGGGGAGATCGTCACGGTTGCAAACTGTTACTTTGTTTCCGGTGGAAAAAGATGTGACAGCTAGCTAGAAAAGACCGAGTCACAGAATTGAGAGACCTCGTCAGGAATGCGCAATCGCGGTTGGAACCTGTGGGTCGTGGAAGGAGACATCCAAATATGAAGGCGAGTCATTGCGTCGTTGTGTCGTCACGTCGTCACGTCGTCAAGGCGTCAAGGCGTCAAGGCGTCAAGGCGTCAAGGCGCCAAGGCAGGAATGGAGAGAACAGGTGAATCACCACAGTAACTGTACGCGGCGAGATCACGGTTGCTCAAGCATCCCTGTCGTAACAGAAGAAAGGAGGTCACGGCCTGGAGTGTTTCCCAGCCCCAGCTGGACTGCGCATAGCCTGCAGGGAACGAGAGCGAGATAGGGCCCGGACCAGCCCAGACACTGACCAACTGACCAAAGCACATGATCAGACTCAATGGGAAGGAAGATTGGCGCTTGTCCCTGCGTGGGGTGCCGGTGAGCGGCAACCGGCCCCGTTCCATCGATGGGTTGATTGGATCGAGCGAAGGCGAGGCCTGGTTTCCACTTCCGCGGTGGGATGTCTGTTTCGTCAGGGGTTGGATACCAGACAGAGTAAAGTGACCTGGCCCCGTGGTAAGAGGAACGGTGGAAACGATGTTGGTGGCGGCAGATGCAGATCTGGGGGCACGAAATGAATAAGGGGCGGGGTATGTTGTTGGTGATCGGGGTGGTGTTGGTGGACGCCCACGCCCCCGAAGCAAGTGAACGAATCGTACGGCGAGATAGAGGAGCCACGAACGCCGGATCGCTTGGGAGAGGGCATGACGGAGCTGGGGAGAGAGAGTAAGGAGGGAATGCCTAGAAAAATGGGCTACCAACTCAAGAGGGAGCAGGACCAGTAGGACCCATCCTTGGAACCGAGCGAGCTGGTGAGTGCCCCACCTGGTCCTGAGCAGGACTCCAATCGAATCATCTGCACCGCGCACCACGCACCACGCACCACGCACCACGCACCACGCACCACGCACCACGCACCACGCACCACGCACCACGCACCATGTATCATGCATCGATCAGATGCCCATCCGAACCAACCACTGCAAGGAAGAAAGACACCAGGACGTACCGAGCGGACGAGAGCCAGTAGGCTGCTAACGCGAAAGAGGGAGCGCGTATCAGAGCAAAACTCGGCCCAGGAACGGAGACGACACGCGTGGTGGTGGCAGGCGGGGTAAGGCGAAACAGACAAAAGCAGAGCCAAGATCCGAGCAGCATGCTGGCCCAAACTAAGTAGCACGTCTCTCCCCTGCCAAGACGCGAGCCAGCCGATTGTGGTGTCGGTCTCCCTTGCTCGCATGGGGGTTATGGGGGCCAAGCTGAATCGCCCCCCCAAGCGCCGAGGGAGGTCGAAAGGGTGGGACGAGTGGCTAGTTGGGACACGGGAGGGCAGCAGCTGGTGCCGGCGGGGGCGGATAGGTTTGCCGACAGTGCGCTTGGTGCTGATGGACGCTATGGAGGAGACGGGGAGGGAAGGGGGTCGACTGTGACGCGGGACGCCTGCGCCTGCCGTGCGGCTGTGCTGACTGTGTCGAGGGCGAGGGAGCGGGCACGGGAGTAGGAGCGGGCGGAGGAGCCTCCGGAAGAGGGCACGGGGAGTGTTGGCGAAGGTGTTGCTGCGGAGGGAGGGCGAGGGCGTGTGCTGGCGGGTGAGAGCATGGTGGCCAGGACGGGATGGTGGCTGGGCGTTGCGCTCAGCTGAGCGGAGGTCTGCTGATGGCAGCAACGAGCACAGGAGTAACTGCGACTGCACTGCGCCCCGCAATCATTAATTACTCCAGCCAGGCAGAGGAACGGTGGGGCGTCGCGATCAACTTGCAATTGAAAATGGGTGGGTGTGGGGCAGTCAATAAGTAATGGCGCAGCCGCATACACTGTGCTTTCCGATTGAACACGAATAGCGGCATCCATGCATCATAGGCTCCTGCCAGACGTTTGGGCACGCGAGGGGAAGTCTGTGATGTGATCGCGGGTGGGGACACTGGTATAACGAGCTGACGGACAGGATACCACTAAACGCCCGATGAGCGAGAGCCCGGTACGCCAACAGTGTGCCTCATATATGTCCCTGCTTAGTTGATTCTCTCTAAAAATGTTATAGGAGTTCATGGTTCAGCTACTAAAGGGCCGGTTGACGTTGAATAGTAGGCGCCAGGTTGGTGAACTGGAATAGATGGAAACGGGAGAACGAAACTATAAGGAAACAGCCGAAGGAGAGCAAATCCATACGACCGCACCAGGGAAGAGAGCGAGGCCATTAGTAGGAAGGCAGGAGAGCGAGGCCATAAGGCAAAAGAAGAAAGGCAATAATACGGCAGGGGGACAGCGAGGCCGTGAAGAGAGGGGAAGCGAGGCCATGCGTCAGAGAGCATCAACGGCGAGGCTCAATGACAACAAAGCACAGGTGTTGAGAGAAGAAGAAGAAAAGGAAAGCGCAAAAGGCAGTGTGGAAGGCCACCGTCTTTGCCTTTGAAGTGGGGGAGGTGGGGGAGGAAAAGCCAACCCAAGGAGGCCGGGCCGGGACAACAACTGGAGTGTATCCGGGGGAAAGAAGGGTGGACGATGGATAGGATACACTCGTAAGCAGTTCCTTGCAGAACGCTGAGATCAGAACGTTGATCGTTGATCCTAACCAATGTTCAGGGCCGAATCATGCTCAGTATCCATAATCGTTCCGGCGCCATGCCCCTGATTGGCCTGATTCGCCTGATTGGCCTGATTCGCCTGGTTGACCTGGTTGACTTGAGTTGCTTGATTGGCCTGATTAGCCTGACTGGCAGGAAGGTAAGGGACAGAGGACGATGGCGCTTGGCTAAAAGTGCCCTGTGTGCTCGGAGGAGCCATGGCGGGGGAGTAATAGTTGTGCCACTGCTGGGCCCGCGCAGGAGGCTGAACAGAAGAAGATACTTGAGGCGGAGAGGAAGGCGAGGGGCGCCAAGCGCCAGTGCCAGACACGGCGTACGAATCGTACTTCGTCGCACTGCCATCCCAGCCCTCAGGCAGGTATTTTCCCCCGGAAGAAGAGGAAGAGGACTGGAAAGGAGCAGAAACGAGACCGGTAACCAATCGGGTGGGTTTGTTGCCAGCTCCAATGTGGTGTCCGTGTCCGGCGACGTCTGCCGAGAGAGAGTACACGGGCCCACCTGAGTGTACCCGCTGCTCGGCCGGGCCTTGCGTGGTATTGAGGTCGAACATATGCCGGTGGTGGGAGGCAACAGGGTACGATGGTGCAGAGATGGAAGAGGGGGAGGCCGACGCCGACGCCGGCGCAGAGGCAGAGGCAGAGGCAGAGGCAGAAGCAGAGGCAGAGACAGAGGCAGAGGTAGAGGCAGCCGTAGAAGCCGAGGCAGACGCCGAGGCAGCAGGAGGGGCCGAGGCAGAAATGGAGGCAGAGGCAAAGGCAGAAGCAGGCTGTGCAAGGAAATATGCGGAGGAACTGCGACGCGGCTCATGCCTAGGGCGGGGCAGACGCGTTGCCAAGTCGGCTCCGACCGAACGGACCAACCTCTCACCCGTCCGCGTGCCATCGGGGGCAAACACCTCTTGCATCACCGCAATCGCCGTGCCATCCAACAAGGCCTTTTTCCCCACTGCCACCAGCTCATCCTCTCTCGCAATCTCGGCCGCCGACTTGAAGAGGAACCCGAGATCCTTGTCCCGCGCTGCGGGGTGCAACATGCGTCTTGTAGTGCTGCAGACTATTGTCTTGACGCGAAAAACGGGCACCACATTTAGGAAAGGTGCACAGGTACGGTCGCGCATCTGTACAGATACAGGCACGGTCAGAAACAAGCAAAAAGCAAAGCAAAAATAGACTCAGGCCCTGGTTCCCACACGTACCACGGTGGATGCGGCTGTGACGAGCGGCATGTCCACTTGTGCTGAACGTCTCGCTACACACACCACATGGATACCTCTTTTTTCCATCAACCATGATAGGGGCAGGGCGGCTGCGGCTGCGGGTTGTGGTGTTGCGTCGACTGGTGGACGAGTCCGGTACGACGAGCGCAGCGTTGGCCGGTGAGAGCGAAGGAGGGGGAGGAGTATAACTCAAGTGGTGCAAGGGCAGTTTCGCCGGGTCTGTGTGGCGCCGGCGCTTGGATCTTGCCTTTAGGAACGGAGCCAGCGCCCGCTCATCCTGCACACTCAACATGGCGGCTGGATGGGCCGGCACACTTGGTACAGGGTGTGCCGGATGAAGTTCGAGTGTAGGAAGGGAGGACATGAGCGGGCGGGAAGTTGGTGGGTCTGCAGGGAGTGCGTAGCTTTGTGTCTCTGCTGGCCAAGAGTTAATGTGGGTGGTTGAATGTGGAAGGTTCGCCATTGGGGGCAAAGGGAAAGGTGTAGGGCGTCCCAAAACGCGTGGCTTCATGTTGTGCTCGTCGGGATGCACCATGGGTGGTATGGCTGGCGCAGGCATGGCTTCTGGTGCTTCTGCAGCGGATCGAATTTGGTATGACCCACTAGGGAAGTACGCACGGTTGGTAACCGGGTACGGATGGGTCGGGCCAGGGGGGACTAGGGAAGATCGCTCCCAACTCCGCCGCGGCAGGGTCCTACCAAAGGAGTCGGTAAAGCCCTGAAATTCATCGTTGCTGCTCGGTTCAGGGTAGGGGCTTGGACCCGATGCAGGAACGGGGCCTGGGTTGGGCGGGAGAGGAAGTGCGAGAGGGAATTTAACATCCCGTTCGACGCGTTCCCTGGCACCAAGATCGGGACGAGACATGCAGGGTGGGGTGGTGGAAGCAGTTCTGGACTGAAAGATCCTAGCAGCTGCGAAGGCGAAAATGTGACAAAACAGTCGTCCATCAAGCAGGTCAGCAGGACCAGATCAGAAGAAGCGCAGACAGGGTCCGCATAGTTCAGACGATATCCAAGAGAGCATGAATGGCATGTCACGGTAGACGGCCAGTGATATAGCCGATAGACGGGCAAAGAGCAGCAAACAAAACAAGAGAGTATGTCAGCATCCAACATTCGTATTCACGCTCCACGTCAAGTCATCACAAGCAATTAGGTGTTTGCAACGGCCATAATGGTGTGACCGACCGGAGTCCTCTACCCTGAGGCCTGAAGGCCCCACGTGCCTGACGCCTCCCACCCTTGCATCGTCCAGCCAGCCTGGCACTCAGCTCAGTTGAGGCCCTGAGGCCTGGGGGCTGATCGACGCTCTCCACAGCACACCTCCGTCCGTGAAGGAGTATGTTTGCATCCGAACGCCTTGGCTGCGCGACGCCAACTTCACCAGCGCAGGTCACCGTTTTCGGGACCACGGGACGACAAATAGAAGCACAAAAGCCAGATGCTCACCGCCTGTCACATGGGACCTGGCTCATATCACGCGGAGCACGTCTGTGACACCTTCGAACGATGCGATCGACGGGGGATTGAAATGCTTGTCCGCGTTGCCATGTATGCCATGCACCATGCACCACGCATACCGTGGGTCATGCATCATGTCCAGCTTCAAACGGTTCAACCTTCAGGCCTCAGGCTCTTCAACATTCGGCGTTCATTGCCAGCAGGCCGTTCGTCCAGGAACGATGGGCTCTCGTGCCCGCGTGACCGTGGCTGTGATCGTGACCATGCCTGTGACGGCGTGACCGTGACCATGACGGGGACGGATGGGGGCACGCGACAGGACGATGAGGGGCCAAAAGAAGGCAACCTAACCCAGCCCAAGCGGGATGCATTCATCCCAGGTGCATGCCAAGGTGATGGTAATGGTAGATGATCGATAAAGCTTGAAGGCTTGGAGGAGTGGGAGGGGCGTGAAGCTTGGAGAGTGAATGGGAAGCGATCGGAGCTGGTTGGACGTTGGGAACTGCGAGCGTAAAATTCAACCCGCCCCTCCACCTCGATCATCGATCATTGATCCAGACATCACCGGTCACATTCACATACGATGAGGGCTCTGCGGAATGGTTGTTGTGCATGGCGCAGGACAAGGTCGTCAAGCGACTGGACCAAATGACTAGCGGCTAGATGATCGATGTCTAGTGACTAGTGACTCGATGGCTTGTCACTTGTGTTCGGTGTGCTTTGTGCTGTGTGCGTTGTGGGATACGCGCTACGCACCGATACGCAGAAGTGGACGCGGAAGAGCGAGGCACGGGCGGGAACCACAGAGACCCAGCGCACGGGCCGAACAAGCTTTGGGCATTGCAGCTGGCAATAAGGAATTGGCGCAGGGAAGAGGCGAAAGCGGCCGCGGACGGCAGCGGGTGGGATGGGCCTGGGTAGGGGACGAAGGGGATGGGATGGGATGGAATGGAATGGAATGGGGGAAGGATGCAAAAGCAGCTCTACTGCTGGAATGTCACACGCACCTGAAAGACAGACGTTGGGTGATGTTTTGAGACGGCGCGTACCACGGGACACGTCACTGTGTCACCCCCCGTAGCACGTGCCGATATGAATTGATGTTGATGTAGTGTGATGTTGATGTTGATGTTGATGTTGATGTTGATGTTGATGTTGATGTTGATGTTGATGTTGATGTTGATGTTGACGCTGACGCCTGCAGAGTGGAAGCCCCGAACGGCAGCCAACAGGGTGTGGAATGGGGACGCGTTGAGGGGGAGCAGGAAGAATGGAAACGGAGTGGTGGCTAGAGAAGGTGGAGGAGCAGGGGATGATGATGAAAAAAAAGAAAAGTAGGAGGAGGGGGATCATCAGAGCTATAGCAGAGCATTAGCCGAGAAAAGAAACACCCATCGTCGATGGGCGACGCACGATGCATGGGCAATGTATGGGCGATGCATGGGCGATGAGCGCGTGCGCCGGCCAGGCCTGGACCGAGACCCGACAGAAGAGGAATCGGAGATGGCGATGGATTGAATGCCGAGTACGTACATACCCTGATGTTGTCGCCTCGCTACTACCACAGAATGTGAGCACTGAACGTCGTATTGGACTAAGAAGCTTCTGCGACTGACTCGTCCAGAAGACTGGTGCGAGCTCGGAAGGAATGAAAGCTGACTCACGTGACTCAGGGTCCGCGCGGTCCTAGGACGGATGTCAACACCCCCGCTGACCGGAGGGCCCAGTCATGTGGACTGGATCCATCTCCTCGACGCGGAGTTGAGCAAGATGGCTTGTCAGGGCGGGACGGCCGAGAGGCTTGGTGAGGACGTCCGCTGGGTTCCTTTCGCCGGGGATGTGTACAAGTATGGCCTCGCCCGAGTCCACGTGTTGCCGTACATTGTGGTACCGGATCTTCAGCTCTCGGAGCTTGCCGGTGCTGCCAAATTTGTGGGCGAGATCGACGACAGACTTATTGTCGCAATACCAATGAATGGGTGTACCCTCGCCGATGGCCCCAAGCTCGATCATGATGTTCTTGACATAGTTGGCGTCAACCAGTCCATCATATCCTGCCGTATATTCGGCGGCGGCGGTACTGGTAACGCTCTTCGGCTGAAGAATGGATCGCCACGACACCGGCACACCGTACACCATCAGTAGGCATCCAGATGTGGAGCGTGCCTGGATGGGATCTCCCGCCAAGTCGGAATCTGTATACAGCGCAATGGCCGGTGCATCTGATGTTGGGGTCAACCTCAGGCCCTTTCCTCGAGTATGGTACAGGTAGCGAAGGAAGTCATCGACTGCTTGATGATGCTGCTGCGATGGGTCGGCAGCGGCTCTGCTGAGGGCCGTGATAGCGAAGAGGGAGTCAGGCCGGCCCATTCGTGCAGCCCACAGTCCCGATCCGATCTTCCCCTGATATGCCTTGCGCAAGGCTGGGAGGGATGGGGGTTCAGGGTCGGCACGGGGCGGTATCATCCGTACGGGATGTGGGAGAGTCCGGATCCACGGGGCTTTGATGTGGTGCTTTGCCACCACTTCCTCGATGAACTTTGGTTGGCTCAGGTACAGCTCCCCACCGATCCGATCGTATTGGCATCCCAGGTGGTAGTGAAGGGGACCGTTACCACGAACATCAATGTGTGTGTTTATCTCGGCCATAAACTCCTCGTACTTTTGGTGTGACTTGCATGCGAGGAGCAGATCGTCGGTGTGGACCGCCAGGAGGATCTGCTCACCCGGTGGTGCAGCGCGCACGAACAAGCAGGGCTCGGTCAAGCTTTGCGTGAAGCCGAGCTTGTCACGCAGCAGGTTCCGGATGTATCGTGCCCAGTTTGCTCCGCTCTGATGTAGCCCGTATAGACTCTTCTTGAGACGCCACACGCGACCACCCGCTTCGGGGAAGTAGGGGGGTGGGCGGATGTAGACTGCTTCTTCGAGGGGGGCGTTCAGGTACGCTGCATTGACGTCCGCCGAGAAGAGGCCAAACTTATACTTCTCGGCCAGCACGACGAGGGTCAGGATGGCAGGTGTGCGCACCGATGGTGCGAACGTCTGGCCCCAAGTCTCGGCCGATTGTTGGTGTCCGCCCGCGACAAAGCGCGCGCGGTGGCGCAGGAACCGGCCCTCGGCGTCCGTCTTTGTGGTGATGCGCCATAGTCCTATGAGGATTTGTGCACCCGGTGGTGGGTACGTAGCCTCGTAGGTGCCGTATCGCGCGAGTGTGGCCACCTCGTCGGCCATAGCCTGCTTGACCATGGCAAAGGAGGGGTGAGTCTCGAGACCCTTGAGCGTCTTGGGAGCGAGGGGTACGCCATCCTTGGTGAGCTGAACCGTGTCCGGGTGGATGGGTGCGCTGAGAGCAGTCATGGCGGCGTATTCGGGAGGTTGAACTGTGTCGGCAAACGGGGGGGCGGATGTGTCAGGTAGGGGGCGGGCGATGCCGATCTCTGGTGCGGCGCAGTGGGGCGTGGCGGCTGCAGCACGAGCATGGTAGGTCGTGTCGGTGGGGTCGTCAGCGATTGGGAGTGTGTGCAGGTCGAGGGAGGTGCGGGTGGTGCGCTGGCGGAGGGGGTAGCGGCGCGGAGGGGGGGTGGTGGTGGGAGCGGGTGTCTGGGGTGTGGCGGCGGTTCGGGGCATGGGTGCTGCCGCGGCTGGCGGAGTAGGGTTAGCGTCTTTTTCACTGTCGATTTTAATTTGAGGTGATTTGGAGATGTCGGGTGGGAAGTGGTCGGGGTGGAGATGGGGGTAGATGGCGTTGCCCCATTTGTACGGTTTCGACCAGCGGTAGGTGAAGGTACCCAGGGATGGTTGGTATGTGGCGAAGAGCCATCCCTTTGATCCGCGCTGATGGTGGTATCCTACCAGCATACCTTCCTCTGCCCGCGCGCTGAGCTTGTGCTCGCGGCGTGACTCGGGCAGATGGAGGTATGCAACGCGGCCAAAGGGTTGCATCGGTAACGAGTATGCGTGGCCTTTGTATCGCTCAAATCGCGATTTGTTGTCTTCCCCGGATGTTTTGAGTGGCATTTGGTTTTGGGTGAAGCACGCAGCGTGGAGGCTGTGTTCCCACCAGTCCGACGTCGGAAGACCTGTACCCAAGAGCAACTGCCTTGCACGAGTCGTTATGGTTCGGATGGCACGCTCAGCCACACCGTTGCTGCACTCTGCCCCGGGATTGTCCGTTCTGATGATTGATGCCTTGCTCGTCCGAAAAGGTTGCAGTGCGCTTGTCAATTCGGGGGCGTTGTCCGTGCGCAAAGTCCGCAGCAGTCTGTCCGGGCCGTAGCGTTGCTCCCGCAATATGAGGTCCGCAGTTCCTTCTTGTTGCAGCGCCCTTTGTCGGGATCGCTGTGGTGAAGACGTACCGCGTGAAGTCATCAACGGCGACGAGGGCGTATCCGTGCCCCATGCCGGTTACCCGGGGGAGGTCTACTACGTCGACGTGGAGGACCTCGAAAGGTCTTTTGGATCGGAGGCGGTCCCGGCTCGGATGGGGCGATGCTGTCGCTAGTGCCACCGCGCATGTTGGGCAATCCCACTCTGAACGACAGAGGGAGATATGCTTGGCTGTGACGCGGAGGCCTGCGGTTTCCGATCGTGTAAGCCAGGGGAGGAGGTCGATGCGTGGTTCCAGCGTTTGGGGCTTTAGAGACGTGGTCCAGGGCCAGGGATGCTGCGAGGGAGTTTGGGGTTGGGGGGGTCGGCCGGTTTGATCGGTTTGGTCGCCATGGCCCGCAGGGGTGGGTGGCGTTCGCGGGTTGTGTAAGATCGTGAATTGATAGTCACTGCCGGTTACTTTTCGTAGGGTGGATCCTGGGTTACCAAGCCAGATACCCTTCTGGTGTGGGGCGAAGTATGATGCGATTCCGGTGTTCGACAGGTGTGCTACACTGACGAGATTTCGGCTGAAACGGGGCATGTATAGGCTGTTGGGGAGTTTTATCTCCATTTGGTGTCCTCCTAAGCATCGGATACGGATTGTGGCCGTGCCTCGTCCTTCCGCCTTTACATGTGTCCCGTTAGCAACCTCTATCTCGTCGTCGCAAGGGGTCATGGATGTGAAGACGGATTTGTCTTTCCAAATGGATGGGAATGCCCCACTGTCATATAATGCCCGGATGATTCGCATTTCGCCCCCGAGTTCCTAGTAGTCAGCTGTGCCCGCATCAACGTCAATCACTTCAGACTCGGGAGAGCTCGCTCTCTGAGCGACGTGAGCGTTGGCTCGGCCTGGGTTGCGCGGAGGGACAACAGGTTTATTAGACGTCGCGCTGCGCCAGGGTTGGTTGGTGCGGTCTTGCCCCTTGGTCTTTGTGTCCGCGAGGTTGTCGTCGCCGGCTTTGCCCCCGCTGGAGTTTTTTTCCCCCGCTGGTGGGTCGTCCCCCGCTGTCGGGTCGAGTCCAAGGCGTTCCTCCGTTGACCGGCTTGCCTCCGTTTCTCTTCCTTTCTCCACCGGGATACGTGGCGGCTGGTATGTCATCACGGCCTGCCGTAACTTGTCTAGACTCGAGCGCTCTTCACGCTGGCGAATGCTCATGTCGCGTAAGCCGAGTAGGATCCCAGTGCGTTCCTGCTCTTCCGTAAGTGGGATGCCCGCTCGCGTCAGGCTTGCACTGATCTCTTCCATGTAGTCGAGGTAGTCTCGACCCGATCGGTTTCCTTGGTCGGCCGAAAAGTAGCGAATGAGTAGAGGCCCTCTGTTTGCGGTAGGCGTATATCCATACCGCTGACGCAGCATGTTCAGCGTGTCCTGGGTGCATATTTCGTGTGGGTGCGGATCGTCCGGAAGAGGGTTGACGGCATGGCTTCCCTAAGAAGGTTGTGCAAGCGTCTGTCGAGGTCCTCGGTGAAGTAGCGGGAGCTGCGACCATTCTGGACGACGTCGCTTGCGTGGGGGTGGGCATCTGTTATCGCGAAGAGAAATTCGTCTTCCCAAGCGCTGTAGGCGGACGGGTCTTTGTTCAGATCAGGCCACTTGATATTCTTGGTGGGAGACTCGCGTAGTGATCTGTAAAGGTCGTACTCGGGTCGCGAGGCTGCGCCTGTAGGTGCCCCCAAAGTTGCGTTGGGTTGAGTTTCCATTTGGTGGATGTTTTGCACCACAAAATTCGTAGCCCGTCGAACCCAGTTTGTCGTGATAGACGTAGGTTCGTCCTTCCATCCAAGCCACTCGGCTCTGTCGTGTATAGTTCTGTTGATCTTCTCTTTAACGACATCGATGTCGTTCGTCTTCTTGAACCACAGGTGCGCTTCGGCGCAAAGCATCATGAGTTCCTCGTTGTCGGTGCCAATCGGTGGCGGATCGCGACCGGTTGGTGTCCAGTAATCGCGCTTGTTCACCATTGTGGTGTCGCTGACCGAGAGATCGGTGTTAGCGTTGGCGCCCATGGTTGTGGGTGTAGTTTGGCCAGCTCAGGGATGAGCAGATAAGGATGTAACTCTGTCGGCCTCGCTACTACCAAAGAATGTGAGCACTGAACGTCGTATTTGACTAAGAAGCTTCTGCGACTGACTCGTCCAGAAGACTGGTGCGAGCTCGGAAGGAATGAAAGCTGACTCACGTGACTCAGGGTCCGCGCGGTCCTAGGACGGATGTCAACAGATGTGTCCCCGATATATGGATGGATGGACGGATGGCCCACTGGAATGATGGATGGGTGGATGGAGGGATGGATGGATGAAAGAATGAGTGCAAGATGCGTTGGCATGGTGACCGGTGACAGGTGACAGGTGACACGGGGTCTGTGACAGGTGACGTGCACACGTGACACCGGTGACCGGTGACCGTCCGATCAGGCAGCACATGCGTTCGAAGATCACCAGATCACTGACCCCTGCCGACGCAGGGTACGGGAGCAGACGAAGCATAAGTACAAACAGTAGGTACCACCGCGGATCTATTGTCCGACAGCGCAAAGCGCGCGAGGCTGGGTGACAGCGATGGCAAGCCGGTGGGATCTAGGGGATCTAGGGCAGGCATAGGACAGGGTAGGTGGCCACGCGTGTGGCTGGCGGCCGCAACCATCAGACGTCTGCTGCCGTGGATACGTCCGGCGGGCCGAATGGATGATCCGATGAAAAGAGTTCAACGTTCATGGCCATCGACCATCGCTGATGTCCAGGCCCCCGTCCGCACGGGTCCATCGGTGGGAAAAGGGTGGCGGCAGTGTGGCGGCAGTGTGGCGGCGCAAAATGGCAGAGATTTTGAGTACTCTTCAACTGAGTAGCCGCTACTCGTACTCACTAGCTCACTAGCTCACTAGTCACTGCTCTTCTCTTCAAGCTCTCCACTCACACTTCGGCTGCCACCACTGCCGCTGCCGCTGCCGCCCGTGCCGCCCCCCCGAGCACCTGGACGTCACGCGTCACATTGCACGTCACGACGTGTCACAGTGCTGTACCCTCTGGTGTAAGCATGTAAGGCCTAACGCGTAACGTCTAAAAGTCTATAACCAGGAAGCAGTAACCACTGCCGCACGTAGTAACCTAGTAACTAACTAGCACCCAGGCCTTGTCCTCTGTTGCCTTGCCTTTACAATTACTGGTTACCTTGCCAGCCCTTGGCGCCTTCCCCCAGCCCATGCAAGATCATATCCCAGAGCAACATCAGGAAGGGACCCACGATTGGGTTGAACCTAGTTGGTATACGTTATGAGCACGGTTGTGAGCACATACCTTGAATCATTCACCAAGCTTAAAGCTCTAGAAGGAGCTTCTCTGAAGTACGGGATAACAGCGTTAAGGTTCTGAGGCCTCTGTGAGATCTGAGATGCCTGAGAGATCTTCTGCAAGCCTAGCACCCTGAGGCTTGAGGGTCTGAGGAGTCTGATGTTCGAGTGCCCTTCCATTGGGAACAGGCATCTAACAGGGATCCTATATTACGCGATCCACTTCGGTGCACCGCGCCTTGATGAATTAAGACAAGGCGTGAATATAATGCGGGTAAAGCTCTCGGCGAAAAGCGGGGGAATGCACAAAAAGGATTCAAGCACGTGTGATTAACGTGTCGATAAATTGTTATGAGCGACATGGTCTCTCGTTTGAGTATCCAACTGTGCCCCCCCCACCTCGTCTTGCTCGACCGGTAGAGGGCGACCAAATTCACAGAAAAAAGCATTGGCCGTATATTACTTTTCGCGCGACGAGACCAGTAAATAAGTATATCCGCACTGTGAGATGAAAGGGACGCAACGAAACGCGGGGTATTGCCTTTTGCGTTACCTTATAAGAGTGGGCAATGCACCCCAATGATAATGAGCCAAGTGTTGTTTTACAGATGAGTTTTGGCCGCAAGTGCAACTGTGAATGAACCGGTCTGTGACAACAACAACAACAAGAAGATCGAAACACAGCGGTGGGGTAACTACCCTTTGATAGTGTACCAGGTAAACTCGGCCCAGCACTCCGTTGGATAGATACATAATGAACTATGGAGATGGAGCCTCTTTTACCTTGAACGACACCCCACAGAAGACGAATGAGATCATCAGTATTTTGTGCATTGAAAGGAACATGTGCCCACAGGACGTTTATCCCTCTGGAACGACGTGAACGAGACTTCATCTCTCGCTTGAGCTGACGGGTCGTAACAAGTATCTTGAACACACCTCTGACCTCACATACTCCGCCGGCATCAACAAAACTACTAAAAGTACCTGGAAGCACCGCCCGGCTCCCAAACCGCCGGCACATTGCCCTTCTCCGTATACTCTTCCCACCCACACAGCTGCAGCAGAGTGGCATCTATAGCCCCCATTGCGGTCCCATGGACCCAACAACTAGCCCCTAGACATGTGATCGACCATCCTGCATCATGCATCCTTTATCCATGCAGCCCAATACATCCGTCACGCGCGTCACTTAACCCCGCGGCTGTGCTTAGATTCAAGCTTCAAGCTTCAAGCTGCCGCGTGAGAATATGGTCACAGAGGTCACAGGCACCACTGAAGCTTGAAGCTTGAAGAGGCAAGACGCATGTGGCCTGCTGGGGCGAGAGCGTAGTACCCGAGAGATCCACACGGCGCGCCACGGCTTGAGGCGTTGAACGTTGAACGTTGATGGTTGATTCCTGAGGCCCAGGCCCGAGGTGAAATGGTGCGAGTGAATGGATCATGTTCATGCCCATGCACGTGAATGTACAACACTCGGCGTCGATGAATGGTTAATGACTGTGCTTGGTCGGAGTGTGTTGATCTCTGGATCGGCTTTTGTTGCGATCACAGAACCATGGTGAACGTATATTCCAGCCTGAGGCCTGAGGAGGCCTCATCGAGGTGCAGCTGGCAGCTGGGCAGCTGGCTATAGCGCTTGGTGCTTGCGTTCTGTCTCCTCACCGTTGCAGTTCAACTGAACTTTCAACCTTCAACGACGGTCCTGAGGCTTGAGGCCCCTTAGGAAACCGTATAGCCGGAACCCATAGGAAACTATATCGTAGCAACCTATAGGAAACCGGTTCGTAGCAAAACCCCCCATAGGAACCCATCCCTATATGATCGGACCCGCACATGTGATACCTCAGTCGGCGCGTCACACGTCACGCGTCACCGGTCAGCGCTATCGGGCATACTGGAAACCTTGTGCGCAGCAGCCGCGTTCCGCCTGTGTTCCGCCCCCTATTTGTTTGTGCCTCTGGGTGGGCTCTGGTAGATTGGATGTGCACCATTCCCAGACCTAACTCTGGTTCTGCCTTGCTCGCCTGCCACAATACGTGTGCTACTACCATCCTACAGCCTAGTGCAAGACACGGCAACCCACGGCAACCCACTGCCACCCACCCAGGTTTTTGCTTTAGTAGTAGTAGTAGTAGTAAGTAGTAAGTCGTAGTGCTTGCATCGTACGGCCCTGTGGACGACGGGCTGCCACATGCCACGCTGGTTGCCACATCAAGCTGCACGCCGCTTGGCTCCATCCTTAGGACGTAGGACTTCGTACGCATACCAGCCCCCCCCGCAAGTCTGCTCGTCGGCACCGTCGTATGCCGCCGCCGGCCTTCTGCCAAGCGAACCCAGTTCCCAGTACCCCAGTACCCAGTACCCAGCACCCCGCACCCAACAGTCCCATACCAGCAGCACAGCATCACCTTAGCATCACCATCCTAGCACCATACCAGCACCATACCAGAGCCATTACGATCCGACCGGAGGGAGACAGGCGAGGCCCACGGGGTGGAAAGTGATGTATGAAAGAGACGAGGCACGAGGCACGAGAGACCAGAGACGAGAGAGGAGAGAGGGGAGAGGAAGGACGAGAGACGAGGGGGGGAAAGGGGGAGGAAAAAAGTCCCCCCGGAAGTATCGTGATCCAGAGAGGTGATCCAGAGAGGTGATCCAGAGAGGTGATCGAGGCGATCTCGCAAGCTTGAAGCGAGAAGCTGGTAGCTAGAAGTAACAAGTAACAAGTAACAAGTAAGAAGCAAGAAGCTAGGTCGGTAGCTAGGTAGGTAGCTAGTGCTAGTTAGGTCGACGTCGTAGCCACAGGTACGGGCACGGGCTTGGCTTGGCCGTCGTGCGCTGCGCCAAGGAACGCGAGGTCTAGTGAAAAAGGCTGTGGGTCCGCCGGGGTCGGGTGGGAGGAGGTAGGGGTAGATGTGGACGTGGGTGCCGGTCCTGACGTCGGTCCCGACGTCGGTGCAGGTCCAGAGGCCGGTCCAGAGGTTGGTGAAGGTGCAGATGCAGGTGCAGGTGCAGAGGCAGAAGGCACTTTGGAATCAAACATTGACCCGCCGACCAAGGAGCGCAGGAGCGCGTCCGTCTCTGTGTCCTCGGCCGTGACCGAGGGTTGGGACTGGGACTGGGACTGGGACTGGGACCGGGAGGGACTGGAATTGGGAGTTGGATTGGGATTGGGAGTTGGATTGGGATTGGGAGTTGGATTGGGATTGGGAGTTGGATTGGGATTGGGAGTTAGATGTGGGATTGGGAGTGAGATGCGGCCGAGCTGGTGGAATCAACGGACGGACCGGAAGAAAGGGGGCTATCGTCCGGTTTAGGAGCCTGTGCGCCGGGTTGTTGTGGTGAGCTAGTGACTGGGGAAGCGGAAGCTGTAGCCGATGCAGAAGCCGAGCCTGATCCCGATCCCGACGCCGAAACTGATCCGGCAACCGAAACCGATCCGGAAGTTGGGACCGATCCTGGGAACGGTCCGGCAGCATCGAAGAGTGCGCGCCACTGTGCCACTTCTTGGTCCGAAGGCGGACGAGGGGTAAGCGACAGCGACAGACTGTCCACCTTTAAGCCTTGCGATGGCGTCATCGTCCCGCTTCCTGGTAAGTGGGGCAGGTGGGGCAGGTGGGGGAACGGAGACGAGGCACCATCGGCATGAACTTGGGCCAGAGCAAGAGGGTTGAGCCCGCTCAAGTCAAAAAACATCCCGGGCGGTAAGGGTAGAGGGTATCCATTCCCGTTCCATTAGGATTCCCATTAGGATTCCCATTAGGATTCCCATTGGCAGTGGCATTGGGCTGTGGTGCAGGGGGCGGGTATTGTTGGTGAGCCTGTACGGGGGAGCCTCCTCGGGTCGAAGCGCGGTCATACTCATGGGACCAAGGGACGGGGGAGCGACGAGAGAGGGAGGGGGAACCAGTCCGACTAGGCCGACTGGCCGGGCGAGAGGTAGGACGGGACAGGGTGGATGTGCCACCGACTTGATGGCCCGAGGCAGGATGGGCATGTGGGGTGCGGTCCTTAGCGCGCTGTCCTACCGAGCTGGAGGAACGGGAGGAGTGAGTGGAATGGTGTGCGTGGGCACCGTGGTGGTGGTGAGCATGTCCTACGTGGTGCGTAGCCGATTGAAGCACACCCTGTTGCTTGTGCTCGTTGACAGACGACCAGAACGGTACATGTCTTGAGCTTCCTCGCTCAGCGTCCACCAGGATCCTTTGCCAGCGGCCGAGGCAGGCCGAGGCACCTTGATAAAAAGTTGCTCTTGATTGACAAGGTCGACTTGATCCGATTCTTAACGCGGGCCTATGCGTTCAGTCCGATCCGGTTAGCTACCTTTTTCCAAGCCAAAGTGGGAGAAAAACAACAAAAAACAAAAAGAAACAAAAAGGAAAAGGAAAAGGGAAAGGAAAAGGAAAAGGGAAAGGAAAAGGGAAAACTCACCTCCCAATCCTTGCCATTGGCCATTCGTGAATCTCGGGGAATTTTTGGCACATGCATGGAACAGATCCTGGATCACCAACCGGCGCTGCGGGGACTCGGCAATGGTAGCGCAGATCATGTCGGACCAAACCAAGCGCTTGCCATTGACGTAAAAGGGGGAGGAGCGGGGTCCGTGGCCATGGGAAGGGTGCGGAGGCCGGCAGCGCCGGTAAGGCCAGCAGGAGGCAGACCAGCGGGAGGCAAGCCGGCAGGCAAGCCGGCGGCGCCGAGTTGGGAAAAAGCAGCGGCGGGGTCAAACGATCCAAGGCCAAGGCCGGGGTGGAGTAGCCGGTGCGGACGAGGCCTCGTGCGCTGCTCCTCCGGGGCTGCTGGCGCCCGAAGCGGGAGCAGAGGGAGCAAGGGCGTGGCACTGGTGGAGACCATGGGCGGGAAGCAAAGGCATGCCACCGGTGGCGGCGAAGCGGGCGAGCTGGTCGTTGAGGTAGGCGAGAGAGGCATTGGTGGTGGCGGTAGCGGCCATGCTGGGGGCCGGGTGGAGGAGGCCGGGGTTGGTGCGCATCTGGGACGGAGGGGCCTGGTGGGGCGCGGCAAAGAAGGGGTGCGGAGGGAAGGGGAGGGAGGCGGGGCGGAGGCGGTGCCGGGCGGCGGCGGAGCGAGGCCGGGGACAGGGAGGAAGGGGGGCGGAGAAGGTGGGGGCGGGGCCGGTGGGCCGCTGGCAGGAGCGGCAGGGAAGCCATGGGCGCTCTGCTCGAGGGTGGGGACGGGCAGCTGGAGCGGCAGGAAGGGGGCCTGGGTGTTCATGGCGGCAGGCGCTCCGAGGGCGGAGGTGGAGGTGGTGTGGCGGCAGGAGGCGGAGGGAGCAGCAGGCACAGCGCTCGGGCGAAACAAGGGCGGCGGCGGCGGGAGAAGCGAAGGGGGCGCGGGGCGTCAAGCGTCAAGCGTCACGGAAGGCTCACGCGTCACGCGTCGGCCTTCCAAGTGGCGGAGGGGGCGTGGCGCCGCTGACGGAGCAGTGCGCTGCCGTGCCCGTGCACAACACCGCCCCCGGGCGCCCGCCCCCAGCGGTGACCAGTGACTGCCCCTGCGCTTCAGGAACGGCCGCCCAGCACGCGTGCACGGCGCCAGTGTCTGGTTCGGCGCGGCGGGCTGCTCGGCCGCCGAATTAAGGGCCGCAGCGTCCGGCCACTGTCCTGCTCTGGGCCGTGGGCGGGAGTGGGTCTGGACAGTGGGCCGTGGGGACGTGGGTACTGGATCCTGGATCCTGGACCATCGACCATGGGATACTAGCTGCTGGGTGCTGGATACCCGATCCCCTCGCTGCCTGCCGAGTGCCTCCCCTGCTCTGCCACGGCGTGCGCCTGCCTTGTCCATGTCAGCGCGGCGCCGCCGCCCCCTCCTTGCTTCCCAGCGCAGCAGGAGGCACTAGGGTTGGGAGCGCCTGCTGCGCCGGTGTGGGCTCAGGCCAAGGGCTGAGCACGCGTGACTCGTGACGCGTGACGCGTGACGCCTAGGCGCTCCGGGTGTGTTGGGGATGCCGGGCTGGGGCTCGGCGCTCGCCAGGGCCAGTGGCTCATTCATTGTCCCAAACCTTCCCAACCCATCGCGCCCTGCCTGGTCCGCCTCGGGCGCTGGTGCTGGTGCTGGTGCTGGGCCACTGCCACTGCCACTGCCTGCCCCCCGCCGCCCCGATCCCATCTCGGCCGAATCTGCTCCGGGCGCCGCGCTCCCCAGCCCAGACTTGAGCCCAGCACTTAGTACTTAGCCCAGCTCAGCCCCCTATCCCACCCGCACCAGCTGCTCTGCTTTTCCTCTGCTCACGCCTCAGGCTTAGGCCGCACCCCTCACCCCTCACCGCTCCTCTCCCCCTTTCTCGCTGTGTCCCCCCGTGTCGCTCACTCGCGCTGGTACTACGATAGCACGCTTCGGCCCCTGCTGCCGGCTGCACCCACCCGCATCCGATGCCGCTGACGCTTCCGATCTTCGGTCCTCGATACTCGATACTCTCGATACCCCAGCGCTCCATATGTGCAACGTTTGAGCGGACACCAATGCTATACCAGCTCCGCGCTTCAGCGTTGCGGCTCCCGAGTTCGCTTCACGGTTTAGACGTTCCGGCGTTGAACGGTACGCGGTACGCGGTACGCGTACCGGTCCGTTGAACCTTACGTTGGAACTTAATTGAGGCCAGCGGCGAATACGTATGTACGACTCGGTCCGCACGATATAGGATGCTCTTCCTCAGCGCCTTGGGCTTTAGCGCTCAGTATAACTAGATACTAGTAATACCTCATACCTCAGTCCTAGTACTCAGTCAACGTTCGGGTTAGCACGCAAGCACATGTCCATGGGCATGCCCCGCGCATACCCATGCAGCTTGGTCCGTCCCATAGGAACCGTGGAGCCGACGACAGATAGAACGGCTACACGACCACAGCGAGAAAGAGCGTTGTGCAGTATGACAGAGGACAGACTGCGTGCGATTGATGACGATGACGATGACGGTTGACGGTGACGGAGACTTTCGTCGGTGTTCCACCTTCCCGCCCCTAAAGCGAAAGCGCATCAGCGTTTCCGACACCTAGTACTAAGAACAGCGGAATAGCTTCAAGCTTCAAGCTGGGAGGGACGGCGACAAGCGACCCGCGACAAGCTTGATCGATCTCAAGATCCCAAGGTCTCACGTTCAAGTGACTAGTGACTAGTGACTAGCGAGCGCAGAGGCTAGCACATCCACTGGCCACTTTTCTGCTAGATTTCTTCCCTCAATGACCTCAATATGCATATTCAGCGGCTCGGCCCTTAGGCTGCGGTTCAACGGTTCAGCGTTCAGGTTCAGCGTTCAGCCTGAACCAGCAGCATAACATTATGGATCGGATACGTGGGCTCTCCCCGCGCCGCCCGGGCACCGGCACCGGGCGCACGTCGCGGTCACGCGGTCAGCACAATCCGCCCC